>VDFB02066894.1:179553-210147 GCA_007258455.2 Sequoia sempervirens | reverse complement strand
AGAAAGATTAAATGCAAGACCCGTATGTGGGTCCCACCGGGCGTGCCAGAAATGTATGCCTTGATATTTTATGCTACTCTAAATGTGTGAATCTAACTAAGAAACATGAAAGACAAAACACCAAGGACACCTCAAGATTAGCCAAAAGAGAGTTACAACGAAAAGGAATGCAAATAAAATGAAACACAAAACACTTTTACCTCCCTTGTTGTTGAAACTTCTTTGATTGGCCCTTGCTTGTATGGATTGTGTGCTCCTTAGATGATAGATTGAGTGACTATAATGTAAGCTTCAATATGCAAAATGATGAACAAAGATGGTTGAATGATTGAAAAAGGTTTGGACAGCATGTAGTTATGAGAGTGCAAAGTGTTGAGAAGGAAAATGGGCATCATGTGGGTGCTCAAAAATGAAGTGTTGTTGAGAAGGAAAATTAGCAGCATAAGGTTGCTCAAATGAAGAAGTGTTGTTGTGGAAATGCCCTTGAGGAGGGGGTATTTATAGGAGAATTTGAATTCTCTAGAGAATTCAAGGGTCAAGATTGATCCAACAAGGTCAAGATGAAGGGCTATGGTGGGTTGAGAACCCACAAGCCCCTCACAAGACCTTGACATGTGGAGGGTGAAATGGACAAGAGGATAAGTGAGGGGGTGGAGATGAGTTGTCAAAAAGGCACATGAGTTGAAAAGGACATGCAACTTGGGGATGAGAGGATTTCCACAAAAAGGGATTTCTTGTCCCCAAGTGGGAGTGAAAGGGACTTTTGAGGAATTTTAGAATTCCTCAAAAATCTACATGGGAAAAGGAAAAGTGGTTGGGAGGATAAATGTGAATTAAAAATTCACATTCATAGGATAATCTAGAGGATAAAAGGTGGGTTCCAAAAAGGTGGGACTTGGTCACATGTGGAGATTGTGATAAGTCCAAGGTTGGTCACATGTGGAGATTGTGACAAGTCCAAGGTTCTAGAAGCCTTGGAAGGATGGAATGTGAATTAAAAATTCACATATAAAAGAGGAGAATCTAGGAAGAATAAAAAGGAATTAAAAATTCCTTGGAGAATGATTAGGCTTAATTAATCAATAATTAGAAGATAAATAAGGATTAGAAGCCAACTTGCAAAAGTTGGAGGATGTGACACATCCTAATCAAGGATTAGGTATGTGCACATCCCTAATGAAGACATTAGGAGATGGATTAGGATTAGATGAAAATGACATGTGAGGAATTAAATAAATGTAATATTTATTTAATTTATTTGATGAAAAGAGGATTAAAGAGGGTAAGGTATTTAATTATTAATTAAATACCTTAGGGATTTAGCAGAATTAAAGATATTAATTAAATAATAGTAATATTATTTAATTAACTAGGCTAAGAGGATGTTTAGACGAAAAGTGATAAATTTGGATAAATTAAGTGTCCAAATTTGGATGTCTACACCTATATCCCTTTATCTAAAATTGTATATTTATATCTCCCATCAAATTATTAATTTTCAAGTTACAAAACAATTAAAACAAGATTTTTGAAGTATTAATTTTATAAAGTTACTTCTCAAGGTAATCCAAACATCTCATCGACTTAAAAAAGTATGTTGTTTTGAAGTTTGAAAAATATGCTAAACAATTTTTTACTTTCAGTAATAAACACCCCCAAAAAAATTAATATTCATGGTTTATCTTTTAATTTCTCAAGACTTAAAGCTCTTAGCTTAAGTACTTGTTGAAAAAACCTGACTAAGCCTACAGTTATCTTCATCAATGTAAAATATGAAAACTTTCTTTATTTTTAAATGTTAAAAGTTAAACTTAAATCTTTTAATTGAGTATTCATTTGAAATCCAATTGAGTCTATTTTCTATAAAAGTCAAGTTCATAAAATATCATTTTATGATGTGATAATGTCATAAAGTTACTTCACAAGGTAATCCAAACATCTCATCAAATGAGAAAAATATGGTATTTTAAAGTTTGAAAAACAAGCCAAGCAATTTTTTCCTTTCACCAATAAACACCCCCCAAAATCCTTAATTTTCAAGGTTTACATTTGAATTTCTCAAGACCTAAAGCTCTTACCATAAATACTTGTTGAAAAACCAACTAAAATTTCAATAGTCTTTATCAATATCAAATATGGAAACTTTCTTTATTTTTAAATTTTAAAAGTTAAACTCAAATCTTTGATAAGAGTATTAATTTGAAATCCAATTAAATACATTTTCTATTAAAAAATGAATTCATAAAATATCATTATATGATCAAATTACACTTAAAAAAACAATTCTTACTTCTTATTTTTCATTGGACTAGACAACTCTTTTTCAAATCATAGAAAGAAAAAAAGGGCAACAAAGACTATAAATTTGAAACACTTGAAATGATAGCGTAGATTTTAGAATAATATGAAGAGAAAGAATAGGTGACTAAAAAAGAAAAGTCATACATGTGATATAAATATCATTTTGAAAAAAGAAAATTCATTTTTCTTATCTTGTTTTCTTCTTCTTGATGATAGATTATAGAGTTTCGTTGGAAACATCAAGAAAAGAAATTCACATAATCAAACACAAAAATAATATACATTGACATAAATCTCACTTTCTTAATGATCAAGATTTCAGTTGTCAAATGTTGAAAACTTTGAATCTCACAATGTTAGTAGTCTAAGTTTTGAATCTAACCATTTTGATAGCTACAAGATTTGAACCAATAGAATGTAAAACAAATAAAATTGCACTCTGTAAGAAATTAATTTCTATTTTATCTAGCAGGAAGATAAAGCAAACATGCTATACAATATACTTTCTTGGGCTAAATGTGGCCATGTTGTTTCTGAGTCCCTCTTATTGCAGGCCTGAACTAAAGGCATTGATAAACAAAGAATGAATTCACATAGACTCGTAGGCAGGTTTGTCATTGCACAAAAGTAAATATAAACATAATAAATATATATTTTAAATTACTGGTACAAAGGAGGTTTTGAAAGATGGCATGTCCCTTTTATAAAAGAGCAGCTAAAAAAATAACAAAATAGCAACAACATGGTAGGACTACCCACAACAAGAAGGGTCATTAAATAATTAAACCACAGTCAAGAATTAGCATAAAAACAACCAAACAATAGAGAACACCTACACTTAAGAAGAGAACTAAGAGTGGTTGTATCCCATTCCTTTCTTAGGAGTTCCTGATGGTGTTCGACAAAGTCCAACCATTCAAAATTCAAAGAAACCAGCCTCTCCATTTTCTTACCATGGGTTCTAGAGCTAGGGTCAACCAAATTATAATAAATTTGATTTTGGGTTTGTTATAAAGGATATTTAAACTTTTTGCATAGTATTTAATTGTGGTGTTATTAATATCAACCATGGTGTTTCTTTCTAGAAATTTAATTTTCTTTTAGATTGCACAATTTTTTTTAATTCAGTCCATTTATTATGGATGATATTGGAAATATTCTCCTTTCTAATTGAAGTTCCTTTTAATGTTGGTCAAGAATTGAAGCTTTAATATTAGCTCTATTGATTTCAACAAATAACCATTTCAAAATTGAATGGTGGATCGAGCTCATCTTCTCTAGATCACAAACTTTATCTACCACTTTCCCAACAATACACACCATAACTTCCATATCACATTTAGTGGGCAAGGAATCTTCTTAGGGTTGGAAGCATGTTCTAAACAAAGATCATCTATAGATGACATCTTAAAACTTGATGTGGAGGCCTCACCAATCTTGGCCTTCTCCTTACCCTTTCTAGAGGTGGCACAAGGGCGCACTCAGAACCGCCCCTTACAAGCTCTTACTCACACAACAACACAGGTTGATGTAGAAAAATGCGAGAAAAACATGGATTTCTTTTATTATTGAAATGTCAATACAACATTGCATGCCATCGAATGGGTTTCATTACATCATCTACAAATCTGAACAGATTCACCTTAGACTCTCACTAGCCTAACCTCTTTGGCTCCTCTCTCGTTCTGGTTGGCTCTCTCTCCTTACCAACCTACCATATTACGAGCTACTCTACCACCACCTCTCTTGTCTCTTCCTAGCCTCGTGCTATCTCTTTATAGCATCCCTTCGTGTATGTTAGCCTAGCCTCATAAGTATTTATTTATCGTAGTACTGTTCCACTGGCCATTAAGATCTCCCAGGTAGTTATGATGCAGGAGCATCCAGTGGTGTAAGGGCAATCTTGCATTACCCAAAAATAGTTAAATTTCAAGTTTCTCGGTTTTTAGATGTTTTTACATTTTTGGATACCCTTTTTGTCATAATGAAATTCTCAATTTACGATTTTTATTTTCTATTCCTAGGTGGAAAGATATTGCAGTTTTAGTTTCCCAGATTTGCACCTAAAAATCTTCTGAGTTAGATTTGAGGCACTTAGAGTTCCCAAATCGGCCCCGAAACTTGCCGAAATCGGTGTGGCTAATTTTGAGCCCGTTCTTGACTTTGAGACCTTTCCAACGGTTCAAACGGTTCGCGAATTGGTCCCGGATCAAAAGTTATGGCCCCGGGAAGTTGGCGCACTTTCTAGAAGATACAATTGCAAATGTTCTTTTGAAATTTGAACTTGAAGTTGTAATTTTTTGGCACCAAACCTCCTAAACTCAAAATGTGAATGTTGTTTTGGCTCCAAACTAAAGAGGAGCTCTATTTATGGGTGGGTTTCTAATTTTTGGGTAACTTCTTGGGGACAAGCTCGCATATTGCGAAAGGGTTATTCTGTAGCTTTCTGTAACTTGCATGTGCTGTAGAACTTGAGGATTTGAGATCCTCTGCATGTAAGAAGCTCCATTTTCTGAATAATAAAATTATTCTCTTGTTTGTGGGTTATTTTCTAAGTCTCAGGTTGCACCTTCACCAAGTTACTTGGTTATCAACACTTGTAATCCTATTTTTCTACTCTAGGAAGTCACCTCCAACCTTGGAAAACCATTTGCCTTACGTGTAACACCTCGCCACAAAATCTCAGAGGACAACACACAACAAGACAAAAAAATGGAACAATTTTTTTTTAAATGAAATACATGATAGATTGCACAACATAAGACATGTAGTCTAACCTAAGTCCTCTAAGGTTCCATAACTACACGACTAACATAACTATTAAACAAGAATCATTTCATTAAATACAATGATAACACGAGTTAACTAACAAGAAAAGTTTATTTTAAATCACCACATTATAAGATACTACATTAAATTTCATAACATTCCATCAAATAAATAACATTTAATATCATTTCAAATAACTATCATATGCAATATACACCACTTAACAATTTCTATTACAAGAGAGTTCATTAAATCAGTTACAACATTACAACTTTTACAATAATGTTTCCTTGAATACATGTGGGGAGAGTACATTTTAAGTACAAAAGAGATAGAACTGACAATGCATATACATAAAGACTGTCTCCTCGAATTGGAGCATGAACTAGAATCTGCTACACAAGGTTCACCTCCACACATAGGAACAAGCAGCAAGGGCACCCAATGGAGGAAAAAGCACCAACCTCCCAATCATGTGGAACCCTAAGGTCCACCCCTCGTGCTATGAGATAACACAAGGTCCTACTGCAACAAATAGCCAAACAAGAAGATATCAGGCTAACATAAACAAGGGCTATACATGACTCCAAAACAACATTGCTAAAAATACCAACATCACATATAACACTTACATCGCTTCTAGAGGCATTCACACAATAGAAGGAGAAAACACAACTAGGGAATGCTAGACTGCAATAGGGAGGAGTGTTATCGCATGGTCTTGGCATGTGTTGTTTTGACAATCTCTCACTAGACGCTGGCCCCATAGGGTGACACATGCAGAGCCAACATTCCTTTCGTGGGGACAAGGAAGTTGATCTTGTCAATTAGGCCTTCTCAACCCATCCTTAGCCTAAATGAGTACTACAGGCATGGGTGAGGCATCCATTATCTTGTTTAATGTGTAATCTACCCATTCCCCCTAATTCATTATTAAGTTATCATTGGATTGAGAAACTCTCCATTGGGTTGTCCTAGACACCACTTTGGGTTCCGACCCCCATTGAGAGCCACTCCCCCTACTTGCAACTAGTAAACCCTACAACAAGCAAGGTATTGCCATCTTGCACACAAAACATAATCATATGACTCCAAACACCATGCAAGGCATAGACCCTCTTGCACACATAACAAAATCATAAGAATCAGTATATAGTGTAAGGCATGAACCTTCTTGCACACACAAAACATTGTCAAACTTCATTCAAAGTGAAACCATCAAAAGAACCATACATACAAGATTACTCCCTCCCAAACCTTTGGAAGCCAACTTAACCACTTGCACAATGACTCCCTCTTAAATCAATCTCCAAAATCACTCCATTACCAAACACCAATACAATATTCATTACAAGCAACCAATCCCATAACAACCACAAAATACATTGTTTCCACATCCCACGTGACTCTTTGACTCAACCACACAATTCACTTAATTTGGTCATTTACCATAGTATCAATTATTTTAAATAACCAATTACACAATGATTTTACAAATAGTTAAGGAAGTAATCAACATTCATTAAATAGTAAAAAGATGCTTTAATTCCTTTATTTAACCAAACCTTCAATTACTTAAGTAGAGCATTTTTTCCATATTTAATTTCCAATTTCACTTGATTAACATAAACAATTAGTTCATGTGTACTGAAATATACTTTTGTTATATATACACTTGAATACACACACACACACACACATATATATATATATATACACACCTAGTTCAATATATATACATATATATGTATATATATTATAATCAAAATGTTGTTTGAAATACATTATATCAAATTATATTATGGAATACAAACATATCACATATATATGTGTGTGTATGTGTGAAAATAATCGAATGTTGTTTTAAATTATTTCCATCAAATAAAATGAATTGAATATACATTACAAGTATCAAGTACACAACCTATCGAATGATACACCATACACAACATAAAGCATATGCTTGGTTCATCAAATAAAATGTATTACATAGAGTCCAATATAAACTACACATGAAAAGAAGTCACAACTTACAACTATCGAAATAAACCAAAGCATACATTGCCAAACATAAAACACAAGTAATACAAGAATCGCCACAATCAACGTCAAAGGCCAAATGCAAACATGCCCATCGAATGAAAAAAAAAGAAGATATTGAAAGCCAAGCTTATAGTAAATTTGCCACTATACAAGCATTGATTACCACAAGGTAGAACCAACAGTTTATGTTTATAAATTGATACATGTAGTGTTGAATGCAATAATCAAGAAATAAACCACAAACACCACAATAGTAAACGATGACAAGCGGTTAAGTCCCAAGCATTGCTCAAGTGGCAGTCCGCTGGGGGGAGAGAGAGAGAGAGAGAGAGAGAGAGAGAGAGAGAGAGAGAGAGAGAGAGAGAGAGAGAGAGAGAGAGAGAGAGAGAGAGAGAGAGTTTACATTAGGCAGAACCAATGGAAATTGCCATCAAAACCTACAGCTCACATTTAAATTGCTATACAAAATAGGGTTGATGATAGGAAATAATCAGAAGGGAGTCTCCAAAACTAAACATATGGTGCAGGAAAGAAAATTAAAAATGCAGAGCAATCAATTTGCATTTGAAATACTTGATTCAATGCATGGCATGAGGTATTAAAATACAATACCCATTTAAAAGAAAACAGGCATCGCATACAGGGATGTGAAATGGTATTCAACCTAAAAGAAATGGTTGACTATAAACAAAGAATAGCAGGTGGGTGCCAAAGTATATGAAGAGAAGGCTTTAAAAACTATCGAATGCAAAAGCAAAAATTGGATTTGCTGAAATGGCTTCAGAAACTCTCAAGCAATTGCAATTGGATTGAGAAAGCAAAGAGTGAGAGAGAAATGAAATAAACAGGATACCCAAAAGAATTGGGGCTTCAAGATATGCATAAAACAATTTAAAACAAAAGGGCTTCGAAAATTCTTAGATAATGCATTTGCTAATTGTGCAACTTAAAACTTAACAAGTAAATGTTTTGCTTCAAACAACTCAATCTTTCAATATTGATTTTCTAAACAGAATTAAAATTGAAAAAAATAATGGAACCTAGCTTCAATCGATTGGCACAGTTGTAGATTCAATGTTGAGCTCTCCAATTTCCCAAGTTGCAACTCCAATCACTTCAAAACCCTAAAAAATCTCTATAGAATCCCAATTCAAAACCTCCAAAACAAGATGAAAGTCTCCAAACAAGAAAATATTCACCGGAAGCATACAAGGCCATTTCAAGATTTTTATTTCCCTCCCCTTTTCTTTTGGAAAAATAGCCAATTTTATTAACTGCTCTTGAGTGCACATTGCTGCATGCAAACTTTCTTTTTATTTAATAATTTTTATTTGTTTTATATTTATTGTTCACTACAGTTATCTAGATATATTTTTTATATTTATTCAACTAGATATATTCTAATTTATTTAAACTTATTAATTACCTTTTAATATTTTATTTATTAGCTTCAACTTTACATTATAATTTTATTTTATCATAACCTATAATTATATAAAAGCATTTATTTTACTTATCAAAAATACCTTTTTAACTTTAATAACTTTATTTTAATGTGACAATAAAAGAGAAACAATTATCGAACAAATTTAAATCAAATGAACTAAATATCAATCAATACCTAACCATAAAGTGAAGTCGACAAGAAAGACCACAACAACACTGACAGACCAAACCAACCTTACAGACAACACTAATAGGGTGTAAAAATCAGATACTCATCCTCTTCAAGGATGATGGTTGAAACAGGGGACTGTTATCAATCAGATATGCACCCTTTGTTAGATTTACAAAAATCAAACTATCTGTTGAAACATGGAAACTCTTTTCAGATGTGGGTGATCTATACGAAAAGAGAATCTCCAGAGTGATTTGGTTCTCCGAATGATGGATCCTACTCTAAGTAATTTTTCAGGAAAAAGGGATAGAGAATAACTGAAATTAAAATCTATGACTTAAAATGATTTTTTAGGACTTGATAATGACTTAATGATGATTCTGGTTTTTTTTCTCACAAACAACTTTATGAAAAACACAATATCTCACAGCCTCTCATGAACAATTAACACATAAATAATTTTCATGAAGATTTGATTTTAAATACAACATGCAACTTGTATCTTTGAACTTTCTGCATCAAGAATTATAGTCTTAGGACATAACAAGGATTTTGTAAACAAAAATCACAATATAACATCAAACTGAAACTGCAAGTAGACACAACAATGAGAAGTAGGAATGTTGTTTTATTTAACTGAAGGAGTTTTCTAAAATATGAGACTGAGTACAAGGGAGTTTACAAGCTCAAAAATGTCTATGAGCAAGAAACTAAAATCTGAACTAGCAAAACAATAAGTTTTTCTCAAGATATATCACTAAAACCCTAATCCGAGCTCAATGAAAAAGCTCCAAAAAAGGTATCAAAAACTGCCCAAGAAGTTTGCACAAAAGCGGAAAAAACACACTTTTTGCATATACATACTGAAAAGCTTCTCAAAAAAGGTCAAATCTACTTTTAAAGCAAAAAAAACCCTTATCTCTCCAACAGGAATCTCAAATCCAACCAAGGAAATATCTCTCACAAATTTGCTAAAAATAGCAAAGAATAAAAACAACTTGTTTTATTCCTGCTTTACATAGCTTGCATATTTTATATTTTCCCAACTTGCTTTATCTTTGCAATTAAAGATTTAGGAAAATCTTTTGCAAAACAACCTTATTTCTCTAATTACAATGTTTGATTTTTCTTTAAAAAATCATAAAAAATATTGCACCATTTCATATATAATTGATTTCTATAAAATCAACTATAAATAAAAACCTAAGTGATAAGTAAAATTCATTTACAATTTTAATTGATTTCTTCAAAAAAAAAATCAATTAAAATCTAGGATATTTTAATCACTCTCCAATTCTCACTTAGGGCATTATTGACCAAAGTTCCCTAAAACCCTAAAGCCATAAAAATTTCATTGAGCAAGCTCAAGGACTTAGGCAAAAAAACAAAATAAGGAAAACTCCCATAAGGCTCGACCTAAGAGATACATTCAGCCACATGAATATTAAACTTAGAAATTGATATTCCTAAAAGCTTGGTACCCTTACTAACTCGAATTAGGGTGAAATTTGAACAAAACTAAAGCAAAACCCTAAAACCACTTCATTCTAAACTTGCAACCTTTGAAGAGAAGGCTCTACCTGGGTGAGTGTTGCCATCACTAGGGTTTGGACATAGAACTTATACCATTCAAGCTTATGTCTTCTATTGTGAGGTTGAATCTTCCTCAAGGACTTGATGGTAAGCTGATTTTCCACCATTTTAAGTGTTTTGACTCCACTTAATAGCATTTTTAGAGTTTCTAGGTTGCGGCCATGAGACATTTCTAACGTATCCTCCTCTCATTTTATGTTGCTTTTCTTGTATCTTTCTTGGAACGCCATTATGGGAGATCGAGCTTGCTTTGGAAGCTTTGTGAGTTCGCGGCATGCTTGTTCTTCTCTTAGGCATAAAATGGTAAGTTGATTTCATGTTTGGCTCCCACTTAAAAGGAAGGTTATGAAAGCTTTTATTTCTGTCGAAAGAGGATTTCTATTTATAAATTTTCAGGCCATCACACAGGCCGCACCATGTATGTTCTCAATCTTCACTTTTGTGAACTCAAAACACTGTCACAACTTTAAAATGGCTTTCTCCTCTTTCGTTTGCATTTCCTACTCAAACAAAGCTTCAAAATAGTTGTTTTCTCTTTGAAATAAAATTGACCCATTATAGGCCGCACCATGTTCACTTGAATCTAGAATTTTACAAAGATTCCCATGCATTTTGATTGTTATTCTGCTTCAGGTATTTTAAATCTGATGGAAAACTATAATGGGCTTATCCTCTTTTGTGGAATGGTGACCATTCTAAGAGCCAAAATCTCTCCCCAAGCCGTGGCCATAATATGCACAAATTGGGTATTCTGAAACTTTTTGAGCTCAACCCAAGACCACATTTTACCTCCTTTGTAATTCTGGAACAAAAATTAATGTGGGTATTTGCATTTTTAAGAAAATAATGTGTACCTTTGATCTCTACAAAGCTCGAGCTCGAGCTCAACCATGATATTATTACATGGAATTCTTGTATTTCTGACAAAATCCCTCACATGGGTAAACTGAAAATAATGAAGAATCTGCATTTTGAATCAAAACCAACATGTGGGTATTCCCTTTGAGAGCCAAAAGCTCAAAATTGTGCACCTTTGATTACATTTTGCATTTCTAGTTAAGATCTCCATATATTTGCATTTGTTTGAAATTTTTTCCTTGTCATTGGCACTGTTGTAGCATAAATGCGTTCTTAAGGAATAAAGATGACTGTATTACATTCTTACTTTGTTGTAGTCTCAAATGAAATTGTAGTCTCTACTTTATACTAGAGCCATCTCCATACCTTCTTGTATCTTTTGATTGCACTTTCAGGTGCCATTTTCATGTTGTTTTGCACCTTCCTTGCACACATAAATTCCTTTGATTTAAACCTGTAGATTATTTGCTTGCCCTAGTCTCTTATGCACTCACACTCTTTAGGGATGCACTCCAAACCTCCACTCATGCTATGTTCAATGTAAATTCTTCCCATTCTCTTATGAATTCTATGTATTTTAATCTTTGTCAAATTTGTCCATATTTTGTTTGCTTTAACTCCATGCAAAAAAAAAATCCTTGGAATGATAAAACAAGCCTTCAAAAAAATGTACTCTTGGAACTGTTATCACCCATTTAACGCAACAATTGCATTCAGACATTTAGTGAGTACTTGTGAATCACCTGATGCACTCACCCTCCATTCAAATGAGAATCTGAAGCTCCTTTACATGATTCCATTATTGAACAGTGTTCTTGTTAATGAGGCATTATGTATGCATGTTCACTATCACCATCATGAGCGTGTATGCTGTTGTAATTTCTCATAACATCATGAATATGACAATATTTAAACTTGCAAGTGTGATATTGATGAATCTTAGTTGAATTGATTAAATTCATTAAGTCTACTATTCACCTGTAGCTCTCAAAACAACATCACTTGATTGTTATGAATGAACAGTAGGCTTAATGGCTTTGATGAATGAAACTTTGGTTTACTTTTTCATGAATAGTTCAGATGAACATACAAATTACATTCCTTCACTCAACCCCATCTATAATTTTTAAGGGGCAGCAAGCCGAGCTCTACCCTTGTGGGAGCCCATTTCTTCCCACATGCTTGGTCTTCATAAGATAATCAGCTACATGAATTTTCCTATACCTGCACAAGGAAACAAACGATGTCAGCAAAAACAATATATGATGATGATGTTTCCCTCTTTAGTTCATGTTTTTGTTATTTCCTTTAGTTGATTCTATGCATTTCGAGGAGTGAATTATATTTCTATTGGTAGGGATTGTAGTATAGTTCATATCTCGAGCTCTTAATTGACACCTTTCTCAATCTTTTGTAGGTACAGCTAGGAATGGAAGCAGAATGGAGCAAGCTACAAACCATCAATTGAAGTTCAAAAATAGGCAATGATGGATATGTTCTATGTTATCTGCTCCTTTCTTTTTACCTTCAGTCATAGAATTTACTTTCTGCAATGGATAGAGTCAGCTAAAACCACGACTTGTGTGGATTCTTCAGTTTTCTTCTTTCATTTTCATTATGAAAGAAATGCATCAAAATGAAAATTTATACAATCATTTGTATTCTTGCAATCAAATGAAACTTTGTAATGTGAATAACTTCATGAAATAAATGAAAGAATTTTGTTCTTAATCATTTGTATACTCAGTTCTATACTCCATTTGACTTATAAAATATTCAAGCAATACTTTTCAAAATTAGTTATCTCGGAACACTTGTACAACTGTCACTTAATGAATGAGAAATGTTGAGAAATGAAATGAAAACAACACTTAAGCATATGCAGAAATAATTGCATTTTCACTTTCAAATATAACAATATTTAATCAACTCCACTAATTGAGTTGTAGCGAAAAATTGGTAACAGGGACCAAGAGCTACCTTCGTTCAAAAATTCCATTGGGTTTTAAGGAACACTTAGACCTATCAATTCAAGTGGAGTTAATGCCTGGTACCTACAACCTACAACACACAAAATGGTTGAGCATACACATAATCATACAATTAGGCACATTGTGAAAGGAAATTGTAGTGTAGTAGGGTACTCACGAACGAGTAATGTGACATTGTCCCTTTCACCAAAACATGTCAAACAAGTAACCATATCAAATCATAACAATCAGTTGATTAACAACCAAATAAGAAAAATCACTAGATAACACATAATTCTCGTAATAAGATTAATCCACATAATCAATTAAGTCCATAAACTAGTTATAACATAAGCATAAAACACCAATAATAGAAGTATCATCAAACTATCATCGTAGCAGTGAATCCAAAAACAAAGTACCATAATGTCTCAATCCAAAACAAAACAACTGTTAGTAAAATAGAGAACAAAACGGGGGGCACTACATCCTCCCCCCTAAAATCAAGCTTACTCCTGGAAGCCTGCAAACAAGAAAGGGTATAACTCTCGCATTCAGGATACATCCTCCCAAGTAACAAAAAACTCATCATTAGGATCCCACTACACCGTCACTTGCTCAAAGTCTCAACCATTGAGAGTGAGTCTCTTGTGTTGTAGAATGGTCACCAACTCCAAAACCAGTTGTTTGTCCTCTACCTATAGCCTCCACAACTGTGCCCTTATGCTTTTCCTAGCGATTGTTAACCACTGCAAACACTCTGTGTGACCTACCTGCATCACCCACTATTGGTTTAGAGGCTGTCAGTCTCTAACTGAATCTTGAAGTGCTCTTCTAATGACACTATCTAGTTATATGGCCTTGTTGGCTCTAATAAAAACATTTTGTACAACTGCCATATCCCCTACTGCCTGAGGGTACACTAGACTCCTAGAAGCTACCTCTACTAACTGCAGATTGGGTGATTTGAGCTAGCTGGTCAGGATGATAATGTTGGGCTCGCTGCCAACTCTGATTTTTCCTAGACTGAAGCCTACTACCTTGTCGAGACTGAGAGTTCTTAGGTTTCAGCTGGGAACGTTGTTGCTGCTGATGTCCACCCTTAGCGGGTGCTTGATGGCTCCTAGAGGAACCCACATTTTGAGACTGACCACCTTGAGACTCAAAACTTGTTGGAGGTGCACTACCAATCTGCACACTTGTCTAACCTCCTAATGCCATGGCCAAATTCTCCTCTACTATATGAGCCTTCTCTACTGCCACGTCCATGGTTTTTGGCTTGAAAACACAGACTCCCCCACTAATATGGGCATTCAAGCCCCTAATAAAATGTTGAACCAACATGGCCTCATCATCACCTATGCCTACATACTGCTTAAGCTCAAAGAATCTATGTTCATACTTCTCTACAGACATAACCATCTGTCTCAAATCATGGAACTCATCAACATGGCATTGCCTCCAGTGGTTTGACAAAAACTGAGCTCTGAACCTCTCCAAAAAATATCTCCCAAGAAACTGAACCAATATCCAAATGTAATTTTTGTTCCTCCAACCACCACAAAGTAGAGGGAAAACCCTTAAGGTGCATGGTGGTGCATCTCTCCTTGGTGTTACTACCATACGGATGCAGGGAAAAACACCTATTTAGATCGATCAACCGTGTCTTTTCCTCCAAGCCACCTCTAGAACCATTGAAGGTAGGAGGACGGGCCCTCAAGAGATCCCTCATATGTCGTGCTAAAATAGTCTTTTGCTCTACTATGACATTTCTCCTGATAGAAGACCTTTCTCTTTCCCTAACCACTTGTTGACTACCCTCTGGTCTAGGGCCTAGGTGGGAAAGGACCTCCTCAAGCAAATGATGCAACTGAGCTCCCTCTAACTCTGGTTGGTCACGATTCTGACCCTCACTTCCTTGATCATTTTGAGAGCCCTATTGTTCCTCATGATTGCTCTCATGGGAACCCTGAGAAGGGGTGTTCTAGAGGTTGGACCCATGGCCACCACCATGAACTCTACCACATCCTCAACCTTGACCTCGACCTCTAGGAATCTTCCTACACAAACACCACCAAAGGACAAGTATCAGGTTGTTAGGCGAGGATGAAAAAAGGGAAACATAATCTTCAGAATCTAAGGAACTAAGACAACATAATGGGCTAAAAAATAACCAGAGTACCTAGTGTTAGAACTTGGGCTTTGATATTACACTTGCAATCACTTAGCCAATAACTATGTTGATTCAAAGCAATGGTGTGGAATCAACGAATAATCTCACGCTATATGTCGTCATCTTACATGTCCAATGTCATCATTTTGTTCACATTTTATTTCCCTAGACCAACTCACATCACTTCTTGTCCTTCCCACCATCGTCGTGTCGAGGGGACACCAAAACATCTCCCTCCAAAATGAAGAAGTCCTGCCAACGAACACTTTGCACATTGAACATCGTTCTATCGGGGAGACCACCATCTACATCTTGGTGACAAAGCATTGTCCCAACGACAACATCCACCACCGAACTATTGGTAGGACAAGGGACATTGTCCCACCAAAATTTTAATCTCCCACTAATGACAATGCAGCACCATTAATTCATTGACAAGACCAGAAGAAACGTCCCGCCGATAAGCCAAAGTCCCACCGATAGAACATGATCAACTCTTATTCAATTAAACAACACAAAAAATGATGCAGGATTATTCTTGGCCCTAGATTCTCTTGCATCAAGAGGGGGGAGGGGGGTTAGAACTAGGATCTTGTGACATTCCCATAAAACCTATTTTTACCAACTTCAAGCTAGCATCCACCCTCAAAGGGATAGAGCAAGGATTAGGGTATTTGTCATGATTTGAGATTTTGAAGGAACATGCACATTGAACAATGAGTGTTGAGGTTTTGACAAGTGACCATAATTCACATGAAAAATAAGGCCTTAGTGCAAAGGCATAAAACATCTACCTAGACCAAAATCCAACACCAATCACTCTAGAAAGGACAATAGAAAGAAAGGGATATTAACCAATACAACATGCCTAAAATGTTTGAGGATGGAAAAATAAAAAAGAGTAAATGAGGTTGAATTTACATTCAAAATTAATATAGTGATAAGTTGCAAAGACATCTCATCCCAATGCTTCAAAAGGGATGCACTATCAAACCCAATATGGAGCTTCTTCACCTTATCTTTTCCATTGAAAAATAATTTAAATTGCTTATTCTCCATCATCCTCTCTATATAGATTTCCATTCCTATGATTGGTATTATAGTTACAAATACTATAGGCTCCTTAGAAATATCCAATTCAATTGTTTCAATCAGTTTGGATTTCTATCTATTGAAAAAATATTTAGAAACTATACCATCAAAGCTTACTAATCCTTCCATATAGTTTTTCAAGTTGCCTTTATATCCTTACCTCTTGAGCCACAAGTTCTAGATCAAAATAGATCATCATAGCTTGAAATATTTTTATAGTAAAATATGCCATATGTAGAATAACTTAAATTGGTGATACAAATGTAGTGATATGACTATGAGATTATGTACAATAAGGATAAAATAATGTGGTATCAAATGCCCTCTCATATCAATATGAAGAGGAATCCTCAATATTTTCTCTATTTTTCTTGGTACCCAATTAGATGGATGAGATTAGGAGAAAATGGTTTTCTAACCCTATAGTTCAAGGTATCATTAGGCAATTGGAACAAGATCCATAGTTTATGATAGGGCTTTTCTAGATAGGCCAAGTCCTCACCTATATAGACTAGATTTATTTACTTCCCAACTCTCCACTCAAGCCTTTGTTATTAATGGAATTTTACTCCTCTATTACTATCTAGGTCACTAATGTTCTTTTAAGACCTAGAAGCAATTGAAGTAGGATTTATTTTTGGATAGTCATAAGTAAGATGTTAAGGTATTTTTAGTTGAATGTGACGTGTATTAAAGGAATAAGGGGGAGGTCTCAAAGCCCCATGATTTATAGCCACTTCCTATTCTAAATATAACTTGAACCAATATTTATATGGATTTCATTATGGAGCTTCCACTCTCAAGAGGTAAATAGGTCATTCTGATTGTGGCTAATTGCTTGATAAAATATGCTTATTTCCATGCATTATCTTACCTTACACTACAATTTTGGTTGTTCAACACTTCTTGGATTCCATCTTCAAACTCTATGGGATGGCATCCTCTATTATCATTGATCATGGTCCAAATTTTACTAGTAGATATTGGCAAGAGTTGTTCAAGTTATAGGGAACTACCTTGAATATGAATTTGGCTTATCATCCCCAAACTTATGGTCAAACTAAGATTATTAAAAATTACTTTAGATTTACTTTTGTTGTTATGTTTTTCAACAATAGGGAGAATGCACTTGGTGGTTATCTCTCATTGAGTGGTGGTATAATACCACTCATCATATTACATATAAAATTACCTCTTGTGAGGCCCTCTATGATACTCCCCCACCCTCCTTATGTACTTTTTGTTTAGTTTATTCAAATATTGTAGCAATTTATAATTCTCCAGGTAAATTTGAGGACATATATAGACTCCTTAAATCCAATCTAACACTAACCAAAAATTTCATGAAAAAAATAAAAGGATTGACATCATATGAGAATACCTTCAAAATTATTAATTGTTTTTTTATGCCTCAAGCCTAAAATAAACTTCCATTATAGGAAAAGCAAGGTCATAAGTTGGGTCCCAAATTTTATAGTCCTTACCAAGCACTGCAACACATTAGTGAGGTGGCATATAAGTTAGCACTCCCGACTTATTCTAAAATTCATCCAATTTTTCATGTCTCTTGTCTTAAGAAAGTGATTGGGATCGTTACTCAAACTATAATAGAGATCCATGCATTAGATGATAAGGGTTCCATATTTAAAACTTTATGTTATGTTGGAAAAACACACCAAACACCTTCATGATCATTCAATTGAGGAGTTATTAGTCCAATGGAAAATTTTGAAAATTGAAGATGCCACATGGGAACCCACCAATATTCTCTCCTAGTTTCCTTATCTCAAGACAATGATAAATATCTATGAAGAGGGGCTGATGTTATGAACCCCATTCTATTATATAATAGTTAGTAGTAGCATGGAACATATGTCTTGTAAGTCACCCATAAGTAATATTAAATAAAGGAAGATGCATATGCTTTGTAAGCCATCACACAATTCAAAATAAAAAATTTCATACATAAATGGGATGGTAGGAGTTCTCTTTGGCAAGACTCTATATATTCTAATGAATTTCCAAATTGAAGGTATCTTGGATATTTTTAATTGGGGTATTTCTTGGAAAGAATATATATATTATAATAAATTCCAAAATGGAATTTCTCTTAGATATTTGTAATTGGAGTGTATTCTCTATTAGGAGGTTTCCCATCATAGTGGCACTACAAATATATAAAAAGCATTCAATTTATTTCATTTTTGCATATTTACATGTGTTCAATTTTTTTGTCTTGTGAGTTTGTTACATTTTTACACATTAGATGCCCTTGATGATGTGTAGCAATAGTAGATCAAATCACCATTAAAGGAGGTGATACTCAAGCACCTTTGGAAATTGCCCTAATTTGATAACTGGCAAGAGGGTGATCTAGGTATGATGTAATATTTTTTTCCTGTTAAATTCAAGTATTTACTTATTTTCATATACTATTAATAATGACAATGTGTTGTGCAAGATATAACAATTTTTTTTACTTTCCTCTCCACTACCACTTAACATCTCACTTAAGGTATCCTATTCGTCTTAGTAAATCATGTTACAAATGATCATGCTTGTGATGGCCAATTTACACCATTAAATTATCTAGTTATCTATTCTCATAAGGCATATATGTGTTATGTGTTGGTGTATTTTTATTACTATTGATATGCTTATCCTAAGTATGATATTGTTGGTGTTTATTTTACTTAGGAAATTTATTTTAATTACTTAGGTAGGATGGGATAATGAGTTACACATTCATGGTATTCTACCTTTTTCCTTATCTCCATAGACTTAGAAATGTGGATAAGCAATCCACTGATTTTTGGTTTTTTGCCTTATTCTCGTCCTCATTGGAAGGCTATTTATTTGTATCTCTCTTTCCTTCTTGTTGAACATCAAAGAAATCCAGTATGAGCTCTTGATTTTCTCTTAAAGACTAACTTCATTGTGGTAGTTTTATTATAATAATAATTTACATTTATAGTTTTAACTAATTTTATTCATTGCACTCAATTCTAGGTTATACACTTTCTTATAGATTCTAACATGGTATAAAAGCCATTAATGCTAGGATAGATTTTATAGTTTTCACATTTAATATTTTCATGTAGAGGCTTCTTATCAATATAGTATTCTCTTCTCTTGCATCTTTAGATGATTTGGGGAAATAAAAAATATTTAATGGATTTTTATTAACCTCTAGGGTTTTGCACGTATAATATGATGGCATTTTTATCTATTCCAACATGTTCAAGAGGCTTGAGAAAGACAAAAAAGGCCTTTGTTTCACTAGATTTGGAGATTGTATGACATATTAGAAAATGAGGGTTTAAATCTTGAATCTAGAAATAAATTTCATTAGGAGTGGTGTTAGGCCAAAAGGACCTCAATATTTCCTCCAAAAAGCCCAAAATCCCCTATGTTGATATAAAATATTTCAAAATTGAATAATTTTATCTTGGGGCTTCATAATTTTTTTATTCTTCATAATAAAAATATAACTATCATAATTATTTTAATTTTCTTTATAGCACACAAAGCATTGTAGTAGTGATGTTGCTAGCACCCCACCACCTATACAAAGTGCATACCATCTCATAGCTTGCCACTAGCTAGTGACAATAATTCTACTACCACATCTAGTGTGTAACACTAGCCATGACCAATGTTGCCTCCCTCAATCACTTTTACAACTAAAATAGATCATTTGCTTCACCTCCAACAACCAAAACTAGTAGCACCACCACTAACCTATTAGGACTCGATTTGAAAAATGTAAATTAACCTATATATTTTCCTTTTTTAATTTTTTCCCTTGACTCATTCCAAAATCCTAAAATTTTCCTAATTTTGGTCACCCTCTTTGCCTTTCCTTTCACTAAAATGCCTAGGTTTTAAAAATGTTGAGAAGTTTATGAGTTTGTGAACTCCACAAAACCCCAACAAGCCTAAATTTTCAAGTGTTTATGTTCAATTTTTTGATAATTTTGCGAGTTTGTAAACTCCTTAAAGAGAACAATAAGAAGCATGAAGTTCACTAGGTTAGTGATATCAAAATGTGAACTTTGTGAAAATCCAATAAGGTTCTCAAAAAGGTAAAAATATAAAAAAATTGAAGAGAGAAACTGAAAAGAAAGAAAACGAAAAAGGTGAAGAAGTTCTACATATCACAAATTTCATGAGTTTGTGAACTCTACAAAAATTTGACAAAGGAAGGACAAGTTATGTGTGTCATAATAATCATAAGTTCACAAACCTTCAAAAAGTGTGACAAGTTCTTAAGTTTCCTAAAGTGTGAAAGCTACCAAGATTTTCCACGTCATCAAATCTATGAAAAAAGAAAGTGAGTAGAAAGAAACTAAAGTAACAAGAAATATGAATAAAGAAAGGAAAAAGAAAATAAAGGAAATCAAAGGGTTTTTCTACACACCATTACACCTTGTACATGCATCTACCATTGGGACTCTATTAATTTAATTAATGGATCCTCATATACTAAGGTTCCATTAATATTGTTACTTAGTTATAGCTACTAGGTCATTCTTCTATGACCAAGACCATCCATTTTGGTTGGGATTCATTATTAGCCATTAATTTCATGGGATCAAATGGTGCTACATTTAGTTCTCCAACTATTATGGTTCCCTTCTATTTTCTTGTAGGTATAGATAAGAATGATATTTGAAGAATGCTATATATGCAAGTTTACCATTTAGTAGAAGGGTTGATCATTGTTGTTTTCGATGGATGTTTGCAAGTGCTAGGTAAATTTTGGGGTGTCAAGTATTGAATGTCTAGTTTTAGGAGTGTAATGGTTTTGTGAAACATTTGAAGGATAAAATATTGTAATGATTGTTAGTCATTGAATGTCTATAGGGTTATTTTTTATATCCTTAAAGTGACTTATAACCTCTTCTTAAGGATTTATTTGATCAAAATTATTGATATAAATGTAATACATATTTGATAAATGTAGCAATATTTTAAGATATTGTAAACATTATAATGATCATTTCTTCCTTACATGTAGATTTATACATTATAATGTTGGATAATTAAGTATGCTCTATTTCTTATACCTATTGTGTGATGTATCTTATGCTTATATCAATTCTTCTATGGTTCTCTTCATTATTTTCCCCTTGTTAATTGTGACTCTATAACCCCTTGGATTGACATTAGTGTAGGAAATAGGTGATTCAATCACACTCTTTAAAATGATAAAATCTTTCACTAGTAGTTTAGAATTTAATTTAGTGTTTGTGTAGTTCATGATTTAGTAGTTTAAATAGGGAAATATTAGTTGTTAGCTTTATTATATAAATCATTGTATGAATCACGTATTTGTATGAATCTTTTTTTTAATAATTTCAATATCATCTATATAAGGTGTCATTTGTGTAGTTGATTGGCCTTTAACCTAGTAATATCCTTTGGGGTTAAACTTATGTTGGATACAACTACAACTGTTCATATATCTCATCTTTCATCACCTTCAATTTTTTAGGATACCTCTAAGAACACCATCCTAAGTTTAAATTGAGTTTGAAGTGTAAGAGAGTTTATCCACTCTCGTTAATTGATCTTTTACCCTCCTTAATTTGTAGGTGAACCTATATTTTTACTTCATGAATGACAACCATTGGCCTTGAAGGTGAAACTATTTTCTAGTATTATGGAACAATAGTTTTGAGACCCAATAGACCCAACCATCACTTATCATATTTTGAGAATATACCTTCATATAGCTATGGTTTTTTAGAAGGTGGATTCAGACCATGAAATTAATGTTTTGAATTTTAATTTTAGCAATTTTATGTACATGATTGATGGTTTCATAGTTTTCCAATGACAATTTTAGAATTTTAGTGAATTAGAGAATATTATAGAAATATCTTGGTATTTTCCAATGATGACATCATACTGATGTTAGCACTTTCTTCCCTCCAATCTTGCTCCCTCACCATTGGAGCTTTTGCTTTTGCACCTAATTTTTAGAGGGTGATATATTGGGCATATGAGCTCCATTTTTTAAACACCTTTTTAATTAGGCTATTTTCTATACTTTTCATAGAGATGCAAGTATTTTTATAATTTTAATGCATGGTTTGATGAGAATTTGTAGATTATTTTAGGTGACACTACATAGTTCTCATTTTTGGGAACTTTAGAGGCTTCATTCATGCACATACATGCACCTTTTCAGGTGCATTTTTTTTGAAGTGCATGATTTTCTTGTACTTCCTAGTGGTGTTATTTGTTTCACTTGGTTCTACTTCTAAAATTTACTTCCAAAAGTATGTCCCATTTTTGAGCATTTGTAAAGCATTGAAATTAAGTCCATTATGTATCTCTTGATATTGTTAATAATACTCGAACTAATTGTAAAATTCCAAATCATTTGTTTAGGGTGATTTTTGAAACTAGTGAAAGGGCGGTGTATTTGTGTGCTCTCCTTTTTTGTACACCTTGTCTACACACTTGTTTTCTGCATCATAGTTCATTTATTTAGTTATAAAAAAGTATTATATGGGGTTATTGTAATCATGAACTAAGATAAAGTTCCACTTTTGGGTGGTTTTATCATGGATTTTAGCATCAAATGCCATATTTATATTAGCAAACTAACTTTAGATAAATATTTACCCTAAAAACAAGGGATAAAGAATCATTTCCTTGAGATGGATATGTTTCTCTGTCTCCTTGGATTATTTCATAGGCCAATTTAATTTGAATAAAATAATACAAGGTTTAACAACAATGAAATGGTCTACAAACTAATATTTATTATTATTTTTGAGGATATTGTGCATCACATAGATCATACTAAGTGCCCTTTCATAACTCAGATCATCATCCATTAGTTGTATAGAGACTTTAGATCTTCATCTAATAGTGGTGTTTCCTTGGATGACCACATACGCGTGGTTGATACTGAGACTTCTATTGCCCCATCTTGTGTGCAAACACTCTCATGCAATGATTAGTCTATTTTATTGGCATGCATTGATGCCCCATCTATAGAGGAGGACATTCTAGATCCTCCTTGTCTTGTTGCTACTATAGATTTTAGAGTTGCTTCTTCAATATCTTATAGTAATTCTTTGTAGTAGAATCATATTTTTCTTCTATGTTCACCTCATTGGGATAAAATTCTACTACAAACCTCTTGCTTATTTTTAGATTCCCATATTTTAGATCCAGATGAATATCTTGAGGACCTTGTTTTCCTATTTGATGTTAGTTATTTTAACACTATTTCTTCATCTTCTTTGGTACCTACTCTTCATTTGTTTCCACATGGTTTTTAGAGGTCACTTTTTTTGGTTAGGATTAGGACTCCCAATTTTGTTGTGAAACCTTTTGATATTGACATGGGAACGCTTGAGCATAATTATGAGATATGATCCATCATGATACTTCCTACTTTACATTGCTTCTTTGAGTGGGAGTTAATTCAACATTTAACATTAGAGTTGTTTCTTCCTAAGAGGTGAAATTTCAATTGCTGCAAATGGATCATCTTTAGCATTCATATATGGGCTTCCTCTTTTGGCACAAGGGATACTTGATTGTGGGTGATTTGATAGTCTCTTTCCCTCTCCTATGGGAGATTCTTGTGGCATTGGTAGTTTGGTCACTTCAACTACTACTATCTACATCAAATCGATCAACTTAGCATGGTTATAGGCTTGGTGCATAGTTATCTATTTTGGGGGGGCTATCTTGTCCTCCTTCCCATACCTCTGTCAAGATGGAATTTTTTCTTATGGGTCTTATCTTATTCTAATTTTTGGGGGATACACTCTCTTTTTAATCTAGGGTTATTTCATATTCTACATGGGTAACTAACATGGCCTTGTTGTTAGGACCCATTTCTTCTTACATCAATTGCACATAAGGAGGGTGTTAGTGTAATATTTTTATTAATTTGTATATGTTTATCCTAAGTATGGTATTGCACATGTTTATTTAGATTTACTTAGGTAGTTTATTTTAATTACATAGTTAGGATATCATAATGAGTTACACATTCATTGGATTCTATTTTTTCTTAACCTCATAGATTTGGAAACTTGGATACACAATCGCTTGATTTTTTTTCCTTATCCTCATCCTCATTAGAATTGGAAACTATAAGGCTATATATTTGTAGCCCTCTTTATTTTTTGTTAAACATCAAAGAAATTTATCTAGGAGGTTAACTATATTTTGGTAGTTTAATTTTAATTATCATTTTTATCTATAGTTTAATTAATTATATTCATTGAGATACATTCTATGCTATACTTTTAATTACGTATTCTAACATTATGCTATGAAGAGATCTAGAGAGAGAGAGAGAGGGAGAGAGAGAGATGAGGCCATTAATGAGTAGTGGAGGCTACAAGTGGACCAAAATACTCTCTAAGCAAAGTGAAATAGATTAGAGGTAGAGTTAATTTAGTGGGAGATAGAGGGATTCTCACAACCTTTGGTGAAATAAGGAAAATAATTCAACAATAACAATCATATTCATATGCAATCACTTGAGCCAATCAAGTGGATGTGGAAAACCTTCAGGGGGAGATTGGGTGACTTAGAGGGGTGACAATGGTGCTACACAATTAGTCACAATCATGATCACAATTAAGGATTAAGACACATTAGAGCTATATATGGAGTGAGAAGGAGTGAGATGGGGGATGGGTCCTTGAGTCAACCTCCCCTTAAGTAATATTTTTTTTTATAAAAGTATGACCATTTTTATGTTGTAAGCACTTTATTTGTTTTAGATCATGCTTATGATGTTGTAAATTTTTATTTTGCATGTGATAATATAAATTTTGATATGTGATGATGTTTATGAGCATTAATGTGATAGTTTATATTATGTTTTCATGTTTTTATATGGTTATATGTGTTTGTGTGTGTGTGTGTGTGCGAATGATATATCATGAATAATAATTACACACATTTATCATTGATAGGCAATGGATACTATGTCTTTATGGAATCCTTTTAAGATGAAGCAATGAATGGATCAAAAGAAATCCCATAGTTGCAAGATCATGTAATTAATGAATAAGATGTATCTATAAGGTTCACATTAATTTTAACTTCATTCTATTTTCTATTTTATTTTCTTTCATTGAAGAAATATATCATATCTTTGATATGTGATGATATTTATGAACATAAATGTGATAGTTTATATTTTGTTTCTATGTTTTTATATGGTTATATGTGTTCTTATATATATGTATGTGTGTATGTGAATGACACATCATGAATAATAAGTAAACATACTTATAATTGATAATCAATGAACAATATGTATTTATAGAATTCTTTTAAAATGAAGTAGTTAATGGATCAAAATGAATCCCATGGTTATAATCACATGTAATTAATGAATAATATGTCTCTTTAAGGTTCACATTAATTTCAACTTCAATCTATTTTTCATTTATAAAGATCTATACAAAGTGGATGGTATGAATCTCATAGCCTATAACCATGGATGCCCAAGAAGGATATTATAAGTTAGTTTGTGATGCATCACATGGAAAAAATTATCTAATGGGGAAGGTGCAACCATGATTAGAAGAGTGATAGTAAAACACAAGATCTACCCACATTGTCAAATCCTCTAATGGTGGGTCCAAGTGGTTATACCTTTGGAATATTTATTTCTAATTGGTTTAAATAATTTTTAATTCATATGTTTATACTAGATTCATTATCAATTGAAGATCATTTAATGTGTAATTTATAATATTTCACTACAATGTGTAAAGGTAAAGATTCATAAATAAGATTTGTTTGTGGGATTTCTTCATCAAATGAGATAGATTGATGTTACTTGTAGCCAATGAATTCTATCAAAAAGGACACCAATTGTGGAGTAGTATTCAAATTGATTTAAATGTTCTCTAGGGATTTTTTCTTGATATCCATATATAGAGATGATGTACACACTAGATCCAATAGTAATATCTTTGCTTGTGTATTTTAAAGTTTTAAATGATGTCAAAATTTGATGGTGCTTTAGACATGAGTTTAGGTGTTGCATAAAGGTTAGGTGTAGTAGATGGTAAAGTTGGTTCTCTTAATGGAACATCTCAACCTCTTCCTAATTTTTGATGTGTATGTCCCACTAATATTATAATTGTTTGAATTAGAAGGGACATGAAAAGTAGGCTTATAAAATGTGCATATGTCACTTAAATGGTAGGTAAGAACATAAAAAGTGAAATAATGAGGAGGTAATAGTAGGTCTTTTACTATCTTCAAAAGGCACTATGTTTAAAAATGAGCAATGAAGCATGCCTAAATTCATAAATGAATTGTAAAGTAAACAAGATGAATCAAACCATTACAAATATTTACCACTAAGATGGTTAAACTCATTAATCAATGAATATCATCATCTATATACTCATAATTAGTAAGAAAGAATAACTTAACACAATAACAAGCATGTGGTTCTATCATAATCGTCATGTAATGGTTCTTTATTAAGGCTCATAATATCATGTAGTGTATGGAGAAGTGCAATAGTATCATAATCATCCACATGAGAGGCTAAATAGGAAGTATCATCATAAGGTATGTCATTATGATGAGCATGAGATGTAAGAGCCGACCATACGTGAACCCACATCATCATATATAAAGAAATTTTGACATCTAAGAACATGACTCAATGGATTTAAGGCTATCATGAAATGTAGAAATACCATCATAAGGTATAAAATGTCATGAATGGGTAAAAGGAGGTCTTAACCTCACCACATGGAATATCATTCATAAATATATTAATAATTGGCGAAGGTATTTGTGGTATCAACATATCATTATCACTATCCATAGAAAGGAGTTTTTTATGATAAGGAGTCTTATGAATAAATTGAAGTATGTCTAGAGGAAAGATGAGCCTTAAGAATTCAATGGAGAAAAATCAATATATGATAGAACAACACCTCCATAGAAAACACATTTTCATCCATAGCATTAAAAGTCATGAGAGAGCATCAAGATGGATGGATCATGTGTTGCAAAATATAGAAACATGTCAAAATGATAAATATGCATGTATATCAGTCAAGGAAGATGGCCTAAAAAGAGAGTTATAATAATATATTATCAGATGAGAGATGGAAGATGCAAATCAAAACTCTAATCAAGTATGATAAGTATATGTAAATAAAGATATATTTAATCCCTAAAAAACTAAGAAAAAATGAAAAATAAAAATAAACTGACCTAAAACCCTTAATAAAAATAAAGAGAGTCATAATGACATATTATCCAAGAGTGGGTGAGTGAGATGGAAGAAGTAAATCAAAAACTCTAATCAAAGTATGACAAGTATATGCATGCAAATAAAGATATATTAAATCCTAAAAAGTAAAAAGAAAAGAAAAAATCAAAATAAACATAACAAACTAATAAAAACAAAAATGAAACCAAAAAACACAAAACTAAATAAAAAATAATATAAATACACAAATTTCACCATTACAATTACTTTACCATAATTTTTTCCTTAAATTATATATTTATTTCCTTTCACTCTTTTAATTCTAGTAAAGAAAGAATACCAATTTTACGTTAAAGAAAGAAAGTAAATGAAAATCAAACTGAACCTGAACCTTGATTATATGAATGTGAAATAGAAACTATGTCGAATACATCAATTTTCAAACATTGTTGCTTTTATGTCTTTACATAGACATGGTCAAGGAGAGTGATTTGTACACAAGAAGCTTCCCAAAGTTGACATCCTGTGAGAAATGATCCACAAAACTCTCCTTTCCATCTAATCATATGAAGTCAGAAAATTGACTCCTGACATTAAGTATGCATACACACACGTTTTGACCTGGTTGAATTCCTGAACCCAACTCTTACTATTCTTTCTCAGATATATTGTCCCTGTTTTATGTGCAATGGTTCAAACTGTTGCCTCCATGAAAAGGTTTTAGGACTTTGATACACCTAGAGTTTTCATTGTTTGGGCAATTCTTGTTTTCTAGGAGAACAGACCATGGCAAAATCAAGTCCTGTGTGGATGCCCAACCAATGGGGGTCTCTGTGTTCCCAATGTACAACACCATCCAAGCAGACTGCAGTTATGTCAAGCACCTTTGTTGAGACAGATATCCATGGCTTCAAGGACCTTGTGCAGAAACTTACTGGTATTTCAGAGGGGGCAAAGGTTCCTCTCACCATCCCTGCAAGAACTTCAAAGAAGGGTAGTCCAGCAGCAGGGACCAAATCAGATGAGAATTCTTGTTTACCTAGAAAACCAGAGTTCAAGATCCAGAAAAGAAAGCAAGCTCAGAGAAAATTAGAGATTCAATTGGGTTTTGCTGATCCTCAGAACACACTGTTATTTGATGGTAAAAGTTATGTTTTATCTTCCCCTGTAATGCTCAGTCCCAGTCACTCCTCTTGGGCCTGATCTATTTTCTTGGTACTGCATCCAGTCATCATTACAGTTACAACCAGTCATGCTGTTCTAGTCCCATGTCTACAATCAATCCTCATGCTTGAGAAAGGAAGAAAAGAGAAGTTTTTGTTTTGAGGACTTGGTCTATACTGTGAAAAGCAAACCAGCTGCTTCCCTCTGTTTCCCCTGCACTCTCCAACAGAAGTCACCAACAACTGATTGTTGTATGAGGAGTTGTTTCCTTTGAATTCCTGAGATTTTGTTTTGATCTACTCTAGCAGAGCATAAAGTGAACATTATTTTGTTTGATGTATATCTGAGGGATATCTATTTTAGTTGAATTGTTTAAGTTTTTATTTGGATATGAATGATGATTGGAGTGGATTAAAAAGATATAGAGAGAGCTGAGATTTCAAGCACTATTAGATTTCTTTCACAATCTTTAAATCTAGTCTCCTCTTTTTTTTGAAAATCTTCTCATCTAGTTTTGTTTACAGATATACTGCTTGTAATAAGATACATATTGTGTTCAGATTTTAGCAATGATTTAATGAAGGTGTTTAGATTTGGAGGCAAAGTGTAGTATTTATATTATAGACATTTAGATCGTAATGCTGTCACATATAGAAATAGTAGGCAGAGTGAAATTAGTAATGAGAAGATATTTTTACAAAACAAAAGGAATATATTTGTGTCAAGTTTCTATCAGTGATATGGTGAATGAGTTTGAATTTTGGAGGTGAAGGTAGTATCTAAATCTTAGAGAATTAAAATTGTAAAATTTTAAAATTCTTAGTATAAATGATCTAAATATTTTACATTTAATTTATATATATATTAATTATAATTAGCAAACATTATAATCAATATTTAGTATTTTTTATTTTTACTTTAAGATTAAATTAATATATAATATTTTAATATAAAAATTATTGTATATTAAAAATAATTGTGTTGAGGTAGTTGAAGAAAAATTATTTAGAGTCAACATTTGTTTTTAAAATATCTAATTTTAAAGTAAATAAAACATGTTTTTTTGCTCTTCTTTCAAGTCTTTAAGAATTCATTTTCAAGAATATTGTGAGCATTGCTCAACAACTTTTCTATTCTAGCAATTTTTTTGAAGGAACTTAACAACTCTTTTCTTGTTCTCATCCCTAAAAAGTAGAGTGTAGTTTGTTTCTCAAATTTTGATCTTATCAACTTGTGTAATTCACTTTGCAAAATTTTCACCAAATCATGGTCATCAAGGTACAAAGCATCCTTCTTGAGTTGATTTTGCCTCAGCAAAGTAGCTTCGTGAAATGTAGGTAGGCAATTAATTCCATTATAATCATTCATGATACTCTTCATTCCATGGGAAAAGAAAAAAAGGCTAGCTTTATCCTTAAATTGGACATGGGTAACAAATATGATAGGGTGTCAGAAATTTTTGGATTAAATGTTGAAAATATTTGTATTTAGTGATACTTATGATTCCTTATTTTGAATTATATCTCTACTCCTATGTTCTTTTGTGTTGGTTAATAGGATCTCTCAAGGTCCTTTAAGTGTAGTTGGAGCCTTATACAAAGGGACCCCATTTCCCTTTCTTGTTTGTGATCTTTGTTGTAGCATTGGGCATAAGTATTAGCATTGTTACACTAGTAGACTTAAAGGATCTCATCCTTTATAAAATGTCCAATCGATCACCATTCAAAAGTTTATTGATAATACCATCACGATTAAGGAATCTTCTATAGTTGAAATC
>VDFB02066894.1:156282-179453 GCA_007258455.2 Sequoia sempervirens | reverse complement strand
TTATTTATAATCTTAAGTCATTAGTTTAATGGTTTTGATGGTTGGTAGTTTTGGGAGAAATCTGATAACAATGCACTACATTATATGTATTGCATTGTTATACTTAAACAATATGCTTTCCATACTTTCTTTGAGATAGTGCAAGTTTATTTTAGATAGGTAGCAACATAGTATGTTGTTACCATTTGATTATGACCCTACCAAAATTAATTGAAGTTACATGTTATGTGTGTGTATGTGTGTGCATGTAATGGAATGAAGGCATAGATATTGTTATGGCTCTGGTGTTTGTTCATGTTCAATGTTAAACAAGTGGCATCAAATCCAAGTTAGATGGGTTTTCTTTGAGGATGAAATAATTATGCATCTTCCATGAATGAAGTTCCTCTTATACACTATGCATCAAGGACTTGTGATGTCATTTGTAGACAAGCAAAGGATATCTTACTCATGTAGATGCTTGAAGAGATGAGGTTCATCTTCTTCTTGCTTATAGTTGTGTGTACCAATAGTTATGCCTCATTTTGTTGAGACATGTGCAAAGGAAGTAGGCCTATAATAAAAATCTTCACAACTAGATCCCACAACACTTAAAGCCATATGTATAAAACAAGGTTATAAAGTATAATTTGTGACATGTTATAAACCTTATTTTTAATTTGTTTGAGGTCTACGGTCAAGACTTGAAAAATATTTATTTGTGGTCCCAAGCATTGTTGGTTGAACTCACATCAAGGTAAGAGTGTGCAACTATCTCTTCTATGTGTGATATTGTTCATTTTTATTTGCTCACATTTTTCTTATAAAGTGTAAAGTTTATTTTCATATAGTTTGCTATATTTGCAACTTAATGTAAGAACAAAAATAAAGGTACAATTAATACTAAAAATTTATAAATAATATAAGCCTCTATTTTTGAAATTTTGTAATCAATATGTATTGTTATAAACAAAGATCAATCAATTACAAAATTAATTAAATGTAAAGATGGGTACTAGAGAAGTTCTTGATGTTCCTCCTTTTGGAACACAAACACTTAACACTTCAACATAGATAGAAGTTGGTAAGTAGAAATATTGTTGTCAAAATAAGAATTTCATGTCAAAATTAAACAAGAAATGTTTGATGTGTTGACATTTGTTGTGTCTCAATCTCCTCTTGTGTCATAGAGAAGGTATGTCGTGTAAAAAATTATCACAAAAAAAGAAACATATGTCACAAGCTAAGAAAAATATTGTGTCAAAAACCAAGTTCTCAATCAAAACCATTAGTGTGGTTATGGAAGTCTTAAAAAATGAATATGGAAAAATGTTCTCTTACATTTAATGGTTTTATGAGATCTTATGTTCTTTCTTATTCCAAACCCATCCACTTTATGTCTAGTGGAACTCTTCATCCATATCCAATTAAATATTCATTGTTCACATATGTGTCGTAGTGAAGTCCAACCTCCTAGTTTGTCCATAGATTAGCATAATTTGTGTTCTTATTGTGGTCCTCATGAACATGAGTTAGTACACTATAATGACTTAAACTAATTTTCATTACCTAGTCAAGATAAACAAGCTTGTTCTCATCATTCCCAAAATAATGTGGCAAGATTTGTGTTATGATGAGTAAAATATTGGTACAATTTCAAGATGTATTTATTCCACTTTTATAAGTCATTATCAATATTATTCTCCACTATTTTCAATCAATTTTAGTTCAATGTGTATTATACTACTATGACATGATTTCTTAGAAATGTGATAGAAGTAGTTTTCCACTGATTGGGTGATTATAATTTCTTCTTTTTTCTCTTATAACTTGTTGTAAGAAAGTCTATGATGGATATTTTGATCTAATAAGATATTATTAAAATTATTTTTCTAATAGTGGAGAGTACAAAATGTGTACAATATTATAGAGAAGATAGGAATTTTAGTTGGGTGATATGTGTCTATCCTATAATTCTTATAGAATGATTGTTGTAGCTACTAAAATAAATAGATTACAAATATCATAAGAGCATATGATAGAGTATGGTAGTAATATAAATGACAACTACGATCTTACAATAGTATCAATCCAACTTCAATGGTCTCTAGTGTGTCATAATGATTCTAACTCATTGTTTGATCATCTATATATAGGAATAAGTTATTCTTGTAATAGAACTATTATTAGAGGTTGTGTTGTTCTATTTTGATTACATAAAATCATTGGAAAATATTGGCATCATATCATTTAGTGTTATCTTTCTCTTAGAAATAAAATTGTATGCTAAGAATGAAATAATAAATGGAATACATAGAATAGAGGATAAGAGGATAAGTAATAGATGGCTGATCATACAAAGTTACATACAAAAGAACTAGAAACACTTGATCATGTAGAGATATACAAAGTTACATACAAAAGAACTAGAAACATTTGATCATGTAGAGATATTTAATTTTTTCTTGATGAGAATGTAATATTATTTTGATGAATAAAACATAGTATTGTTTTAAGCTTTATTTGTGGTAGAAGTTGAGAGGGTAGATTGTAAGTATTATTGGTGATAATGGGTCTACTTATTAGGTAGTTATGTTCCATTATCTCTTCTAGTTTATCTTTTTATGTGTGTGAAGGCATTTTTTAATAATTTACCTATGAGATTATACTATGAAAATGTGTTAGCATTTGGTGTACATAGAACTATTTTAGCATTTTATATTTTTCTCTTATTTTTGTCATATTTTTTACTTTAAAAGTTGTTTTTTTCTAGAATGCCCTCTCATATTGTATGACTCTTCTCCATTCTCATCATTCTCCTATCCTCTCTTATCCCCACCTAGTACTACATAAATTTAATTATATTTAATTCCAATCTATGTAGCTCTAAGCATATACATTTATATGACTCAATCGTGCATGTTTACATCGTTAGTTCAATAGAAGTACATTTTAGCCTGATCATGTTTTGTGTTTTTATTCCTATGAGGTATACTTTAGCACAAACATGTGTTTCTAATCACATATTTGTACCTATTGTTGGGGATATCATTTTACTACATATGCTACAAATATAACATAAGTGTTAGATCTTATTCCACAATTTAATGTGCTAAATGTTGTGGTTTTTGTTATTGATTTTAATGCAAGTAATCGTTAAAATCTTCTTCTTGAAATTTGAGATTGGGCATGTTGTATAATATCTAGATGTGTACGTAATAAGATTTGTACCAAATTATTTTTGTGTACTTGTTCCTAATCTCATGGGACATATTTTTGCTCAAATATGTTATTTTGAATCCTATGTTTGTCCCTATTGTTGGGAATGATATTGTACTACATATATGCTACAACTATAATTTAAGTGTTAGATCTTATTCCACACTTTTAAAGTGCCAAAATTTATGGTTTTTGCTCTTGATTTTAAGGCAAGTTATCTTCTTCAAGGTTATCATCGTGACTTTTAATAATAGGATTAGTATAATGTGCTCTAATCTCTAGACATGTATGCAATAATAATTTGTACCAAATTACTTTCTTGTACTTGTTATTAGCCTAGTTCAACAATGTGACTTTGAGGATATAGGATGAATCACTTGATGCAAATGTGATAAGATTGTAATATGTTTATTTGAACTTGGTGATTTTCATATGGCATTTTATTTCCCATTTGCATGATATATTTTTTACGACTATATGTTGTATACTTTGTATGTCTACTATATAATTGTGTTGTAAAATTAACCCTTTATAAAATGGGGCATCAACTTTGGATAAATATTTAATATTCCCTTATGACACATACTATTATGATTGGATTAAATTATATATGTCAAAAGCATATAATGTAAATGAATGGTGTTTAAGTGAACCTATGATATTGTAATAAAAGTAACACAATCTGTATTGCATCTAAGAGCATTGATAAGGAAGTCGCATAGAAGACTAAATGGATATATGTAATGAGTTACGTTAGACACAAGTAAGTTGGTGAACAAGGGCTAAGACAAGCTAGAAAATAAAAATTCAATGGGAATAAGAGGTCAAGCTCAAAGTAAAGTGGTATAGAAATAGATGGCAAATCCAAACCAAATTAAAGATCATAAACATGGATTTGAGTTAGGCAACAAATAAAAGAGATAACATCATAGAGAAATAATATATAAAATCTATGTCCCCTTAAATTGATTAGATGCTAGAGGATGTAATCAATTTTAAGAGTTTATAAAGAGCATGTAGATTGAGAGTGTAAGAAAACAAGGTTTGTCCATGAGGAGAGAATTGTGTGGATGCCCCACAGTGACAATACAATATCATGTTCCACTTTTTGGTAGTGTTGGGCCACTAAAATCAATATTTTTTACCATTCATCACATTTTTAATTATAATGAAAAACTAATTTTGTTATATGCCACCCTTGAAGGCCTAGTTATCTACAAGTAACTCATATACCTATCTTCATGTGAGAACATTCATGAGATCATGACAAGTTGAGTGGCCTAAATGCTCAATTTTCAAGCACTTACAGGAAGTTTAGGCCTACTTAAGAAGCCCACATGGTTACAATTGGAGTTAAGAGGACTTTGAGGCCAAAAGCATGTAGTTTAGAGCAGTTTGGAGTCCTAAAATAGAAGCTTTTTTGCCTTGTATTCCCAACAACCTAAAGTTTCATGCAAATTGATTGAAGACATCAATTCCAATCAATTCCATGCATATTTGTAAGAATCGGTTCAAGTTCAGTTGGGGGCACACTTCAAGGAACAAGCAAAGGTCAAGAGGTCAACAATTCAAGTCAACTCTTCTTCACCAGACTTTGCATGATTTAATTCTAGTTCAAAGGGAGTTCCATATTCATGCAAGATTGACATATTCCATGAGGATCATCTTCAGTTATCTTGAAGAGGTTTTATATAAAGCAAAGCATTCAACTCTTTTTAGAGTTAGTTCTTTCTATGCTTCTTTTTGCTTTATGCAAGAGAAGGGATTGTAACTCAATTATTGAGAGATATTTTCATGTAGAGAAACAAGTTTATGTAGTTTTGAAGCATATTTTTCAGATTTGTACAAGAAAACTCCTTTTTCAATTAAAAGTAGCATTTTTCCTTCTCAAATTTCTTGTGTTAAATGATATTATGAATCAATGATAATAAGTTTCCACAATCCATATTGATATTGCTTAGTAGATTTTTGGATTCAATTGTGTGATAGTTTTTGCGTCAACATTTTGAATCACACTCCTTATGCTCTCTTCATCCTGATGATGGATCTTGGAGCATGATCCGAAATGTTGATGCAAAAACTATCACACAATTGAATCTAGAAATATGTTAAGCAATATAGATATTATGAATGCTTTGATTTAGGTTTTGTGATTTCAACATTGAATCCTTGAATTAGGTCTCATTTAAAATCATGTTTATGCAAGAATATGTAAACTTATATAGGTCATAGGCTGTGTTAACTATTTTTGGAGGTTTTAGTTGTGAAAACACAATTTTCCTTCAACAAAACCTGAAACGTAACCTTCCTTTGAAACACTTTTATATAAGCTTGATGAATAATTGAATTGTGCATAGAATATAGCATATTTTGAGAGGAATTGTGAACTAAAACAAGTACAATTCATTTAATCATTGGTGCATCACCTCCTAGGTTCATTTCATCTCATTTTTAGTTTTTCTATCATTTTTCCTATCAAATCGACAAACTTTTAGGAGGTTCATCAAGGGAACCAACCCTTTCTGGAGGTTCATCTTCACCATAGGCAATCCATTGGTTGAAGATGATCCCATGTTTCACAGTATAGCTTATTTTACACTTAGCTAGGATGATATCCTTGTGACAATAAGTATATGGTAAAAAATTCATCCACTAAGGTTCAAACCCATAAAGATGCGTTTGGGCCAATTTTGACACTTGGATGACTTTGACGAATGGGATCCCCCTACATATGGCTTCTTAGTTGAAGGAAACTTCTAGTTTAGATGTATGCTTACTCATCTTGTTGTAATCTTATATATAAAGGCAGCAATGACAACATCTATGTAATCCAATTATTCCATGAAAAATATATACTCCCGAAGTAATAGATTTTGTGGATCTAGAGTTGCTCAAAATTAAACATAAATTTGATTGTAAAAGAGCTACACTAGTCTTGATTCCATGGAGATGAATATGTAGACATGACATTGGAAGAAATAATTCTATTTAAAGTTAAACCAATTAACCTTTCTCATTGAATGCTTATACTTGGTATTTACAAATTGGATTCATTGTCACCCTATTAGATTAAAGTAGGTATTAGGATTGCACAAATGAAACACACATGTAATCATAAGCATCCCATATAGAATGTAACTAGATTACATTGAGATTACACGAATGGCATGTGATTGAATTTCAAAAACTAAGGTCATGAAATATATACATATTTTACAACTCTTAAGGGAAAATATTATCTTATATAAGTTAGATTATATCAATTGGATGAAATAAAAAATACTTGCCAAGTGGGTCAAGTGTTTTCAAACTAGTCTTTAAAAAAAAAATTATTCCTAATGAATGGCTTTTGTATGTTTTGAATGAATTTCAATAATATATTTCAAAGGCTTGTATAGTTGAGGGGTTAATGGTGAATTATGTTTGACACTAAAAATGGAATATAAGCAAAATATTAGTTCTAAAAGGAAATGCAATTCCATCTTCCCACACAAAATATTAGTAAGATTAGGAATTTTTAGTATTAATGATCAAGAAATTGTGATCTTTTGATAACATTTTGGGTAAACATATATATCACAATTGGACAAGATATAAGAATGTTAAAGAACAATCCATTGATTTTGATAAATATCATACACCTTGAATGCATGTATTTACTTATCACAATGAAATGGATAACACACTTTACTTTGTGTAAAACCTTGTTTATATGTTTATTGATTGAGTATATGAATGAAAATTTTAAGAAATGTGCATAATTGTTTGTGGAACTCAATATTCAAGAAATGTAATGTTGATTACTATTTTTTTTAAATAGTGTATTTTCGAGAAAAAAATGTGGTAAGGTTAAGGACTCGAGTTTGAGTCATTACATTAAAATATCACGTCAACACATTCACCTTGATTAGAACAAATTCTAAAAGAATAGGTTTGACAACCCCCTAGCCCAATGTACACCAAGATGATCTAGGGAGTATTTAGCCTTACATAGTTGGTGATAGATAAAAGTTTGCACTAAGATAGAAATTGTCCAGAATACCAAGTTTTTTCTTATCCAAGTTTGTTGTTAGACCAAGCGAACCAACAAAAGGCATGGTTTTTGTGCTTCCTAGAAAGAGGAATCATTTGAATAAAAAACCATTATGGAAAAAGATCCATGCATCAAACTCATTGTTATATAATTAGGATTTGCTAGGCTAATTGTGGCCAACTTTTTGTTTAGTCATGTTAAAGCACCCTCCAAGCACCCAATCATTTTAGGAAAGGTGAGAATTGAGCCAATTCCATAGGTTATATCTCTCAAATTACTCTTGGGTGTACAAATAGAGTAGATTCCAATGTTGTTATTATCAATAAGGAGGGTGACCTATACATTTTGGTGATATAGGTCTTCTACTTTGTTAATGATAAAACTTTGGAACCATGGGGCTAGGCTGAGGAATGTGCCTCCATTTCCTTTAGTTTATGATGAGGAAAGGAAAATGAGTTCTTTTGTGATGGAGCTTGGAGAAAATACAATTTTATCACTTGTAAATTTTTACCTCTTAGAGTAACACATTAGACTTTTTGGAAATGGTTAATTGTTTAAATTTATACTTTCTTTTGGGAAGGGATAGTCCCTTGATGTTCCAATGACATTGGTGACACTTCATTGAGCCAAATGAATAGATTCAAGGAACTCCTTTGCTAAAGCAATAAAGTAGTTGCAAATTTTAATTGGTTGCTTAGTGGCTTTGAGAGACATAGAAATGTTAGTAGGAATTGAGAGATGTTAGTCAAGAAAGGGTCAAAGGAATTGGAATGAGTAAGAGAGAGGACCTTATCACTATCCTTGGAGTTGGAATGAGTAAGAGAGAGGATCTTATCAATATCCTTGGAACCAAAGGGGTAATAATCTCTAAGACTATAAGTGGAGAGATAAGGGGAATGAAAGTTGGTTCTTTTCTTTTGTGAATAGTCATCCAACTTTTATTCATAATGTAGGAAGGGTTTTGTGAATCCAAGCTTGGGTGAGAGGAAATAATGGTAAGCAAAGTGGAGAGAGAGATAGGGAGATATTAGAATCATGTGTTACGGATGTTGGCATGGTAAAGGATTTGACTAAGAAGGAAACAATCAATTCCATTAGAGCTTAGGTTGGAAGATTTGGTGTATTAGCATAAATGAAAATGAGAACTATCAAAAGGTATGTTGGGAGTCAATTCACCAATAGAACTATGTTACAATAATTGTTGAGGCTTGGTGGTAAAAAAATAAGTGTCAATATAGAAGGAATAAAACAAAGGTTTACCATGGGATGAAGGTTGAACATAAGTGTTTCTAGGATTCCTTAAAGGATAGTCTTTTATTAGATGCTCCTCTTTATTACAATGAAAACATATATTTGACTCGTTAAGAAAACTAACTAATTACTAAATTGCAAGCCTAAGGCTGAAATATTTTATCATATCTAAGAGGGGTTAGAGTTCTAGTCCATTTCAACACAGACACTGGAATGAACCCTTAAACTAGCAAACTTATCATTATTTGTTTTCACCAAATAACCTTATCCAACATTGTGATATTGCTATTAGGATTCAACTATGTAGTGTTATGAGTCAAACTCATTGACCCATGTTTCATGAGTAGTGGTTCGCAAGAACCCATCTCTCATGAGCATGAATGGTCCACTTAGCACTCATTGCGCCTAGGTGATGCTCACAAAGGTGAAGCACTGGACCTTCCTAGGAGGTCACCCATCCCAATACTACTCCAACTCAAGTGTGTTTAACCATAGAGTTTTCCCCATGGTTAAGCCCACTTAGCTTGCATGAGGTCAATGGGTTTGCAAGCTAAGTGGGCTTAACCATGGGGAAAACTCTGTGGTTAAGTGCGCTTGAGTTGGAGTATCATTGTGATGGGTGACCTCCCAGGAAGGCCCAGTGCTTCACCTTTGTGAGCATCACCTAGATGCAATGAGCTAAGTGGACCATTCATGATCATGAGAGATGGGTTCTTGTGAACCACTACTATGAAACATGGGTCAATAAGTTTGACTCATAACACTACACGGTTGAATCCTGATAGCAATATCACAATTTGACACGCTGCGAAAAATACCTCCTACTTACTTACCCAACATTCTAATAATATCTTTCAAAGAAAAGATTGACTATCATGTTGAGAATGAGAAATTCAACCCACATATGGTATTTAGATCTTGAGAGATCCTCAAGGTGAAAATCAAAACTCTAGGCTTCTAAGTAACATACTTAGACCATAAATTATCCCAAGTTGTGTAAGTTAAACCGCTTGGGCATGTTCAAAAGCTTAGGACATCCAAGAAATGTTACTCTTTCCCCAGCTCCTCGATTGCCTCAATCCCCTACCACTTTCCCGATTGTTTTTACTTTTTAGCCCATTTATAAAATATCATTTTTTTGTGGGGACATCTTTTAAAAAAATAATGACTGTTCTACTGCAACATTTAGCTACGACAACAATGGTCATCTGGGAGATTATACTCAGAGAACTTTCCTCTTGCATCGCTTGATAAAACACACAGTTTGTTGAGGATCGACCTCTGCTGCAACTCAAGGATCCCTGCTCCCTCTTTTTGTGTTGCTGAAGAAGAGATCTCTAGCAATTTATGGATCAAGCTGAACATTTGCAGGAGGGAGAATAGGCAATACAAGATTGAAGGAATCAGGGGAAGGAAAAGGATCCACACAGCAAAAAGCGAGTGGCTCGAAAAGCCGCTTTGAACCCTAAAAGGCGTCTGCAAGTGCATTTGAGAGTGACAAAAGGTGCAAATGTGGGCATGGCGGACCTAAGAAACAACCCTAGATAGCTTTAGCAATCTCGACCTGGATCTAAGTATATTTAAAGTAGTAATTTTTCAATATAATTTTGTTCTTAATATCATACACTTGTTTGCATAATTTCCTTAAATTTTTATATTTTATTTTTTTCATTGCACCATAATTAACTTTGTAATCATTAAAAATCCATGATTGAATGTTGGACTTCTCATTTAAAATCCATTATTGAATCTCATTTTTTCATTTAAAATCTATTATTGAATGTTGGACTTTTCATGGATCAGTCAGGATTCAAATCTAGAAACTTTCATTTGGTGATGGCAATTTAGTGGCAGAGTATCCCTAGTCCTCAGTTCAAATCCTAACTGATTTATGAGAAGTCTAACATGATATCAAAGCCGAGATCGCCAGAAACAAATTAAAGTAAGATCCCTAAACACCTCTGTTTCAAAAGAATAAATGTGGCTAATAGCAAAGCCAAGATGACATTTTTTTTAATAAAAATTCATAGACCACTTGAAACAGTACATGCCCAAGAAAATAGTGTTTTCATTAAAAATCTCACATGTAAAGATATGATTAGAGATGTTACATGAAAAAGTAGGGAACATTCATTCTTGAACAATTCAGGGTGGAAAAGACAAGATTAAAAGATTAATGTTATCAAAAATCAAATCCAGAAACAGTGTGATCAACTAGGTTAAAAGATTATTAGTTGTTCAATATTGAAGCACCAAACCCAATTCTTCAATTGAGTGATAATGAAAATTGAAACAACAAAAACTGAGTTCAATCGAGAGACAACAAAAACTGAGTTCAATCGAGAGAGTATTATGCCTTCATCTATTTTCAAAAGCAATTAGATATCCTTCATAGTTACATCAAAGCAAAATTATTCTCGATTTACGCTGTAAAGCATTTGAAAATCTGTTTGCTAAGGGCATTTGGAAAATACCAAACAGAGATTTCTAGAAGGGATTTGTAAGGAATTAAAGGAAACAACTACATAGACAACAACTTTAGTTGTTGGTGGGTTGCGCTGAGGAACTCAGGGGAAAAAGAGCAAGCAACTTTGGTTCACTTTTCTGACTTGGTAGTGGCTTAAAACAGAACTCCTCCACTTCCTCCTCCAAATATGAGGATTGAATGCATGATGTAGGGGTAGAAGAATATGATGGGCTGTAACTGTAGCTAAATAGATCAGGCCCAAGAGGAGAGATTGGGCTGGGAATCAGAGTGGGTGATAACACATACTTATTACCTGCTAACTTCATTGTATTACCAGGGTCATGAACAGTGAAACCCAACTTAATCTCCAATTTTCTCTCAATCTTCCTTCTTTTCTGGAGCTTGTACTCTGATTTCTGAGGATCCACTTCAATCATATTCTTCTTCACAGCACAACAATTCCCCTCTGATTCGACCCCTGCTACCCCCCTGCCTCTGCTTGAATTTCTTGCAGGAATGGTCACAGGGAACTTTTCCACCTGTGAAACACCAGTGAGTTTCTGCACAGTTTCCTTGAAGCTATGCCTATCTGTTGTAACAAAGGTTGATGACATTGCAGCCTGCTTGAATGGTGTTCCACATTCAGAACCTGCAAACATGGCTTGGGACTTTGCCATAATCTACTCTCCTTAACAAAATTCAGCCCAAGAAGACAAGAAAACTCTCAGTGGAAGGCAATCCACTGGAAAGAAAAAAATTGCTGAATTGCAATACAACCCTTTTCACAAGCTCTGGAATTTGTAGCAATGCAATGAGTGATGGAAGGAAAGGACAAGATTTTCCAAGGTTCAAGCTTAGTCAAAAACGTGTAATCAATATTCAAACTAGTAAGTCAAGCTTCTTGAGTTTATCTGCTCAAGTAGGAAATTGTGCAAGTTATGTAGACTTAAGAATGCTTCTCTATGCAAGTTACCCCACACGTCACAGAGTGTGGACACGTTCAAGGATATGGGTTTGGAAGTCTAATGAATGTGATAAGCAATCTAATTCTAGAAACAGTCAAAGAATATTCACTGGTTTTCAACGACTTTCGATGGAGCACGAAATGTGTTTATATTAAAAATATAGCTGTAAACGAGTTGCAGTTTTAATCTTGGATTTCACGCAAGTCTTTATGTACACACAAACATAAAAAAAACCTTGTGGGGTACAAAATAATTAGTATTTTATCACCTACAACTTACTGCATTTGCTTTCAAATGAGCAGTGTTTCATCAACTCTTCTTGAATACGATTGTATGACTTTATTTACATGTTTTGTATTCCACTTTTTAATTGATCTTTTTATTCAAGGTTATCATGTTTTGAATTATATTGTGTGATCTACCATTTAGTTTTTCTATTTTTAATGATGGATTATGATGTGTTTCGAAATGTTAATGTAAAATTATTTATGTTGTTTAATTTGAAAGGACTTTCTTGATTACAAAAGAGTATAGAATACATATTTTAAATTTGTAATCGCATTAAATCATTACCTAAATCTTTATATAAGTTAATAAATTTTAACATCTATTAGTGCATGCTCATTACAGGTGTAGTTTATTGCTCCTACCTTTCTACATATTTATAATTTACGACATTCTCAATGTCATAATGTAGTTTGGATAGTCAATACTAATAGAAAAATTCTTAATCGATATTCTAACAGTTTCAAATTATAGCAATTCATCATTTGCTCAAATGCATTGTCATCCATAAGTTCCCTAACTAGATATGCAAATTAACATAGGCATCAAGGCCAAGTTGGATGCATGATATAGAAACTATGAGATTCTAGTAAGGCATCCTTTGCTTTGCATTGTCATCCATGAGTTTCCTCACTAGATATGAGGGGCCATGCAAATAAGCATACACATAAGGCCAAGTTGGATGTTTGGACATAGAGGCTAAGAGGTTGGTAAGTGTGTATTACTCCTATTTTTATTTTTTAGAGGATATTAGTGATAGACTATGAATTATGGAAGAAAAGTATATCTAGTATTAATTTCAAATTCTATCAATAATTTAAACATGTAACAAAGGTGGAGAATACACATCAAACTTGTACATTGGTTTTAAACTTGTGAGTTTTTTTGTGAGGGGGGTGTGAAGGTTGAAAATTTTACAATAATTTTTTTTTGTATAAGAGAATAATATAATAGGAAATAAGATACAAATGTTTGATAATAAGTTATTTAAGGGGGCAACTTTAAAAAACAAGCCACTTATGTAATAACCCCATATGGTCACTGCATTTTTTATTTTTTTGTATTTTGAATATAATACGTTCTTAATCTTTATCCTTGTGTAGTTCTATCCATGCAATAACGAACTTGGTTATTAATTTTTTCATAGTTATGCTATTAACCATTAAGGAAGGTTATAGGTAAATGCATTTACAAAATTAGTACAACAATGATAGACCTCCAATACCTCCGTGTTTGGGTTGTTGGATATGGCTCAGTCGGGTGCCACATGCACTTTTAAACTTGCTAAATGGGTGTTGCAGGAATTTAACAAGGTCAATATCAAGATTAGGGGCTTGAAGGAGAACATGACGAACTAGTTGAAGGGCTCTTCTTCGGATCTTCTTATTGAGAGGTTGGTAGAATTGGAATACCTCTTCTTTGATTTCAAAGCCCAGTGTGAGAACTGCCTTAGTGAAATGGAGGGAAGGATAAAGGAAACAAATGAGGATATCAAGAAATTACAACAGGTTATTCATAGCTCAATTAAAAATAGTCAGCTAAGGGAGGATTAGATGTACTTCATGCAGATATGCTTGAGAAGGACCAAACATCCAAAGGTAAGGGGAAGAAGACCGCTAAAGACGAGGCTAAAGGCCCGTGCACTAGAACAAGGGGGAACCTTAGGAAGTCCAAAGAAGAAAAGCAAGAGCTAATGGATATGGTTACCCTGCACTGCAACCAGGAGATCGAGGTGGCCAACACCTTGAAAAATATGAAATAGTTTTTTGTGTTTCTGTTGTTTTTTTTGTTTTTGCTTTTCTGTTGTTGGGTCGTTGTTTTTTGGATGTTGGTTTACTATTGGTTGTTGCTTATGCTTTAATGTGTTTATCAGTTATAGCAGTATTTTGGTCTAAAGTGATGTGAAGGGTTTCGGGTCCCTTCAAAACCTATTTTCCAATATAATCAAAACAATGATAGACCTCAAGTTATAATTACATCACATCAATATCAAAGGTCGGGTAATGCTAGTAGAAATTAATCTCAACATAAATAATCTCTATAGTCCATAAGAAAACCAAGTTCTTAATTAGATTTCATCTACATGTAAAATCCTAAAAGAATATACAATTTCTTCAAATAAATATCAATTTAATAACAATCATTTAGTACCATAAGAATAGATACCAACAGTTAAAATAGCAATACATCCATGTGGTTGTTTGATAGAGCTAGTGTGTTTCCTCTATAGGTCTACATTGCCCTTGGTTTGGGTGTTAGGGTGCAATATGATCCCAACCATATAGATAAGAAACCCATATCCATCCCATCCAAGTGGATTATAGGGCCTACCAATAAACTTAGGTAACCATAGACTAACAACACTTAGACTATTTAAAAAAGTATCATCTTACTAGGCTAGAACCACATATCTCACCAATAATTGGAAGGGGTGTATGCTATTATATCAAATAATTTCACATTATCATTTTATCTTAACAATAACACCCTTAAAGTGTTGTGACAACAAGGAAAAAGGAAAACTAGCGTATCCAATACCATATTGTGGATCCATATTTTCTTTTGTTCACTCTTATTTGAGATAAAAAAAACTTCCCTTCCTTCTAATGGTCCTCATTGATAAGGGCACAAAAGTTTACTTTAGACATACAATGAGACAACCTAGTACCCAAGTCTAAACTCATTCATTCTCTAATAATTTTCTCCCACAATCCACTAAACATATTGAGTGAGAGGATCCTAGTGTCCATTAGCTACATACCATTCTGTCCAACCTCGATGGGTAGCTCCTAGCCTTAATCACTTGCATTCTTATGGTGATAGCCAACTAACCCTAGGACATGAATAAATCACTTTCATTGACAAAGCATACTCCTTGACTATTATCACAATAGAGCAACAATAAGCTTATCATAGGTTTTATTATTTTAGTGATAACCTCAATAGAAGTGCAAGCTATGGATCAAGGGGTATTAGAACCCTCTACAAATGCCCTCATAGTGTCTTTATCTTCAACCTAAATGTGTTATCATATAATTTATCACCTGTATCAAACTTAGTTCTATCATGTGGGGGTCTCTTATAGTGAGATAAATGACAACAAAATTTCTTATGGTTTAATTTCATCAAGGACTATTAATTGATATATCACTTACTTGGATAGGTTTAATAACATGAATCTATGGATTCATACACAAGCATAAAATCAAGTCATATCATTGTGAACCAAATACCTATTGAATGATTAGCATTTGTAAGTTATAGAAAGGTTGCAATGATAAAGAAAATTTCAAATAGACCTCATGAATGAGCCTTTAGGAATTCGTAAATGTTTGGAAATTAGGCCCACTTGATGACCCTGATAGTATTATAGGACTACAAATATTATTAAGGTCCTACTTGAAAATTTAACTTCAACCTATTCAATTTGACTTTATCATAGTGTTTGAGGGTGATGTACATGTTTGTCTTATGTCAATACTCATGACTGCATGTGGTATTGTCACAAAGAAAGCTCCAAGCTTCAAAAATTCTCATAACTTATAACTCAAATCCTTCTTTAAGATTTAAATGAGATAAACTATTAATGTTGAAGGTTCAACATAACCTACCTATAATGAGTATTTAAAAAATAACGCCTAATGTTTCTATGAAGTAAAGGCTTGTGGACACATTAAATCTCATTTTCCTTCAAATTAGTTCATAGGAAAACAATAATTGTGGGACATACTTAAACAAAGTCAAAGTGGACATTTGGTATAAAATTCTACTAACATAAATTCACTAGACCAACTCATTCATTTTTCTAAGTTTATAATATATATTATACCTTGCCTTTTTATTAATAATGTAACTAAACATTTTCAAGAAAAGGAATATTTTATCTCACTATTAGTATTCTTGGGGATTTTAGGACCAAGTAATTTAATAATAAAAAACACTTGATAGTATAGCTATAAAAATAAGCTTTGATCAACGAAGAAAATAATATATGGATCTCTATTTTACTTCCCTTATCTAGACCGTGTTTCTCAAAGTTTCCCTAAACATAGTATGTTGTTGAATCTAATCTCTAAGATATTTTCTTGGGGTATTATTAGAACCTAAATTATTGAACTTATGTACATTTTAGTTAATCTACATTTAAACTATTCTATTCCTTTTTCTCCTAACTTACTACAAGGACTAGATATAAGCACATTTCTAGAGTTGAATTCGATCATGTAGACTACCTTTACAACTCTAAGCTTTTGAATAAATCAAACATTAGGGTAAGTATAGTAGTGGGGGTAGAAAATTACCAAAAAATAGAATTTGTCTCTTGATTATTAGAGTTTGTTATAGTTGGGGTAAAGATTTGAAGCACTTCTAGATAGAATATTAGCATGGTGTAAAAATATGAAATATGGAATTTTGTTTCTAGTTTTCAAATATGTAATTTATTCTAATACCCAAATGACAAAAGTAGGTCCAGTAAAGGATATACAAAATTGATCTTTCTAGAAAGTATGTTATAGGTCAAAACATGCACATGTACGACCCATATAAAAAATAGTACATAAAAGTATTTTTCAAAATTATTTTTTGGACAAATGCATATGATGTTGAAGTTTGGTTTATACATACATACATACATGTCATACATACATATACACACATATATAAACATGCATATATATGTGTACATACATACATACATAATATACATACATATATATATATATATGCATATATACATACATGTATATATGTATATATGTATGTATATATATGTATGTGTATGTGTACGTATATGTATATGTATTTGTATATGTATATGTATATTATATCATCATATATAATTCACTTAATTTGATCTAAAATAATTGTAACATGATCATCTTTTTTAGTTTGTAGAGAACGATGTCTAGATTGGTCACACATAATTATATATAATAATGTTCTCGTGTATGACTTACATAATTTGATATAAAATAATTGTAACATAAATTTTTTTATCATGTAGAGAATGATGCCTAGATAGATTATGATATTGCTATGAGGATTCAACCGTGTAGTTTCTAGTCAAACTCATTGACCCATGTTTCATGAGTAGTGGTTCACCAAGAACCCATCTCTCATGATATTGAATGGTCCACTTAGCACTCATTGCATCTAGGTGATAACACAAGACGATTGCCCGAGGGCCCACTCCATCCCGAAGATTACTCCAGTTGCCGCCATTATCCAGGAGTTTCCGCTGCCGCTTCCACTTGAAACAGCTGGCCCATTTGCAAAATCCTTTCAACAGTGTTGTGCCCATGAACCATTCATAATAGAGTCCTTTAATTACCACCGATAGCAGGGAGGCTCGACAAACTGGCACAACCACATTGCTGCCATCGCATTCAACCGCGTAGCTCGATTCAAACCACGATTCACGTTCACGAAGAACCTCACGACATCGAACGAAACCACTTCAGCTCATCAGTATCTGGTGATGTCACGGTAGCACCGGTCGTCTGCCCACCATCCAAGACGCCCAACCAAGCGGCGACCAGAGTTTTCTCCAGAAATAAGCCCGCTGATAGTTATTCTGCTTGTAAATTTCAACAGTGTTGTGTTTATGAACCACTATAATAGAGTCTTTAGCTCATCATTCGAGAGAGCGCCACGCGTCAAATTAAGGATATTGCCACGATTCAAACCGCAGCTCCTACTTATCAATCGATGAGCCAGCGGGTCGGCTATGAATGGTCCATGGGCGCACAACACTACCGGGCGCTTTTGGTAATGGTAATAACTAAGCGGGCTAACCTTGAGAAAACTCCCGCTAAGCGCCGGGGCTGAGCCGGAGCAAGACCGGGATGGGTGACCTCCCGATCACCCGAAGGCTTCACCGTGAGCATCACCAGATGCAATGAGTGTTAAGTGGACCATTCATTATCATGAGAGATGGGTTCTTGTGAACCACTACTCATGAAACATGGGTCAATGAGTTTGACTCGAACTACACGGTTGAATCCTGATAGCAATATCATAATTTGACATGCTGTGGAAAAATACCTCCTACTTATCAATTGATGAGCCAAGGCCTCTATTATGAATGGTCTAAGGCGTACAACACCTTGTCAAGGTTTTGCAATGGTAATAACTGCCGGGCTTAACCTTGGAGGAAACTTTGTGGTTAAGTGTGCTTGAGCTGGAGTAGTACTTGGATGGGTGACCTCTCAAGAAGGCCCAGTACTTCACCTCTATCAGCATCACCAAGATTTAATGAGTGCTAATTTTACCATTCATTATCATGAGAGATGGTTCTTGTGAACCACTACTCATGAAACATAATAATGAGTTTGACTAAAACTAATTTTATTGAATCCTCGATAGCAATATCATAATTCGATACGTCAGGAAAATACCCTACTTATCAACCGATGAGCCAGGGGTTCTATTATGAATGTCTACAACACTTGTCAAGGTTTTGCAATGGTAATAACTCAAGGTGCTTAACCTTGGAGAAAACTCCCAGTTGCTGCTACGGAGATGGAGCAAGATCGATGGGTGACCCTCCTGACTCGACCAAGTCACCTCTGTGAGCATCACCTAGATGCAATGAGTGCCAAGTGGACCATTCGATATCATGAGAGATGGGTTCTTGTTGAACCACTACTCATGAAACATGGGTCAATGAGTTTGACTCGAACGGTTGAATCCTGATAGCAATATCATAATTTGACACGCTGTGGAAAAATACCTCCTGCCTAGATAGATTACAATTAATTTTGTATTAAAGAACTAATATAAAAAATTATTGAAAAGTAATAATATATGTCATTTTTTATTCTAATACCTCTTATATATTATTTTCAAGAATTATTCCATTTATTTATTTTAGGTCTTTTTCCTTAGCACCATTATTAGAACTAATATTTAAGCATCTAATGATTGCTTTTAAAAGGGATTCAATTATAGGAACCATTTCCAATCATAAGCACCATTTTTAATGGAATCAAGCACAAGTACCATTTTCAAAAAGGATCTTCAAGGATAATTTATAAAAGGGATATTCATGCATAAAATCATTTAAAAAAAGGATCTTGAAGTATAATCACCATTTTAAAAGGATTTGATACATCATTTTAAAAAGGAATCTTCAAGAATAATCACCATTTTTAAAGGATTTTTAATACATTATTTTCAAAATGGACTTTCAACCATCATTTATAAAAGTGATGTTCAAAACAAAGGATCTAGATCTATTTGTATTATAGGGAGCTCAATGAATTTATCTATTTTAGAGATATCTTGGTCATTCAATTGTTAAATTTTATCAAGTTTGTTTGATAGATGTGGGATCAACAAACATCAATAAAAAGAAACAAGGTCTTGAAACCTAATAAATGGAAGCTCATCAAGAGGAGGCAAAGCAACAAAGAGATAAGAAAGAGATGGTTCAACAAATGAAGACTGTTGAAGTGTCCAATTTGATGATTGTGGAAGAGTTAAACATTAAATAAGAGAACATTGAAGAGACAAACATGAAAGAGACAAGTGGAGAAGAGTCAAATGTTAAAATGGTGAATGTGGAAGAGGAGAATACAAAAATGGTTATTGTGGAAACAAGTCAAGATGAGTCTTCAAATACACTTAATGAATAAATTAACACTATTATGTTGAAATAATGTGGATTTATTGATGTTGAAATATATTATACTAGAAATAACACAATATATTTTAAAAAAACAATAATCTAAACATAAATGTAGAGAACATCAAACATGTAGACCATAATTTATTCATTTATTTAGATAAATATGTCAAACCTAATGATATTGAAACCCTTTATACAAGGAGTGAAAATTATTTTTTTAATTAAATTGAAATAAAGGTATTAGATAATCTTCATGGTAAGAAAACTTGGAGACCAGTTTGAAATCGTCCAAACAAATTGTATGAACAATTTTAAAAAGTTCCATTTCAATGGTAACTAGTAATGCAATTAATTCAAATGTCAAAAAAACAAAGAGTAATGAAAAACTAGACATCTTCATAAAAACAAAAAAAAAATGATTCAATTAAACAAATTATCTCTAGTGCTACTAATTTTATTCATGCTATTGAAAAGAAGACTCAATCTAAAGATAGTTATGGGTAAACCCACAAAAGTGGTTTACAATTCGAGTGAGGAAGGAAAACTGACAAAAAATGACCCCATGCAAAAAAAAATAGTTTTAGGGGTTTGAACGAACTTGTAGGTTCGAGTGAACCCATTAGGGGTTTGCTCAAACTAGGGTTCTAGTGAACCCATAAAATATTGGCCCCACATTTCCCACCCAAAAAAAACAAAGAAAATTCAAAAGGAAAGGGGGTTTGCTTGAACCCCCTTTTCCCTCATTGTCCTCCTCATGCACTTTGAAAGTCTAGATTTTTACACTTCGAAGCTCGGGTTGAGGATGAAAATGGAGGAGACTTCACAAACCCAACTAGAATTAGGTGTAGTCCTCGGAACAAGCTATCCAACTATAATTTTAATATGTTTTGGTTTTATTATGTATTTGTTTTTTTAGTTTTATTAAACATAGGTTTTTCACCAAAAATCAAGCTCTTTATTCTACACATGTGGGAAAAATAGTAGATTATCAAAAAATTGAAAATATGAGTGTACCGTATATTGGAAGTCCTTGATCCAACAAAAAAAAAGAATTTTGATACATACAAAAAGAGTGCATTATAATGATCAAGGCTATGTCCAATTGTAATTGGTTTGACTTCAAACTTGATTAAAGAAAAAATATTCAATAAAAAACTATCTAACCAAGTGGAAGCACTAGATATTGGAGTTACAAATCTAAATTCGAAAGAATTAGAATTTTATGCTTCATGGAAAAAAAGTTATGCATTATACGGTGAACGACACTTTTTTAAAATGTTGTTTTTTGAAAAAAACTAGTTTTCGAGGGAGATGGAAAAAGAAGTGCAATCTGATTCCAAATATTTTGAAAAAATATATTTAGAATCTACAGACAAAATGTCACAAAACTCTAGTTTGTATCATCTTCAAATTCCTCACGGTTTAGCCATTATAGGTGCCCAAAAGTGAAGATTTAGTTAAAAAAAAATATTTCAGTGTCTAGTTTGGCCAAAAATTGTAAACCACTATTGTGGGATCACCCTTATATAACATGAAAAAAACAACTTAAATTAGTTTTTCTTTCAAATGATAACTAAAAAAGGTCAAATTTTAAATGTAAATACTAAAATTATGAGAAGAGTAGTAAAGAAAAGAGTATTTAAGATGGTCTCAAAGTTAGTCTTTAAGTAGTAGAATCCCAAGGTCTATCATGAAATTAGTTAATGAAACTAGGTGTTTGATTAAAAAATATTGGCATGATAATACAATGGTTTTTTCTAATACTAGAGATGTTTTAAAATTAAAGATGGGGTAAGAAAATCACGATCCTCATCCAAAAAATTTATTAGCCTGAATAAAATATTATTATGTAAATTTTTTTATAAATGATTCAATTATAAAATTAAGATCAATCAAAGGTCATTTGAGAAATATAAACATTGGTATGTGAAAATTAATAAACAATGAATCATTGAATACAAAACTCATGTACAATTCCATTATTATTATGATATTTTAATTTATACATTATGCTTTGCATATTAACCATTTTTTGTAAGCATGTGGAATTAATATGCCATCTACAACAATTAAGGAGTTTATAACAAGTTTATTTTGTGAAAAAACTTATGAACGATGATTTTACTCAAAAGATTACACTTCTAGAGAATATAATAGATGTGGTAACCTTTAATCCTTAGGATAATGCATGCATGAAGATGGTTCACATGATTTTGGACAAATATTAGTCAATGTGAAGAGGTTCAAGAGTGTTCAATATCCATTAAAGGATAGAATTTTTGGAAAGTGTTATGAGTTAGTGACAGAGAAAAGTAGTGTGAATGCATTCATTGAATATAATTCAAGAATAAGATTATCTACAAATGTGTGAAACATTCTCAATATTCTTGGTGACTTGATGAACAATTTCACATATACAAAGATATTTTCAGTGGTGATTATAATTTCAATGGTTAATTTTGTATAAAATTACACTCTTGCTCCACAAGAGGAAGTTCAATATTAACTTATTATAATTCATTATAGTTAGTCATTCAATATTAACTTATTATAATTCATTATAGTTAGTCATTTTTTTTTTTGTATCATATATAGACATGTAGTTGAAAGTATAGAAGAATGAAAAATTATTTGAGGAATTATCATTTCTATTTAAGTGATAACTATTCATATTTATCAAAATTTGTGTAGTTTTGTTTCAATGTATTATATGACAATTTAGAGGAAAGATATATCAAGATGACACAACATTGTAAATGGTCAAATAATTATATAGGATCATTACAAAATTATTGGACATTTTATTAGCTATGTGGGGCCAATAAAGAAAATAATGTCAATGTGATATTTATTTGAAGTTGGACATCATAAAGGAGAGCATGATGAAGTTGGAGCATGTGTGAAATGATCTATTGCTAGTTCTAGTAGCTAATTTTTTAAATCTGATGATATTTAGAGATGCACGTGTAATTATGGATTAGTGTAATTTAAAGTAATCTATGGGATTTTTAAAAAACTTGAAAGATTTTAGTGATTCTTTTAGTTAGTTCAAAAGTAAAACATTCTAACATAACATGTGATTGTGAGACAATTAGTGGATCAACAAAATGGAATTTATTTAAGTGCTTTCAAATACAAGCACATTAACGATGTGGAGTAGGAAGTTTGCTTCTTCTTTTTAGTTGTGTATTGTAGGTGAGTGGGAAGCATGTCAAAATATAAAATGGGTTGAACAGTGGTAGCATGTACCCCTAATACCTATACAAACACATCAACATGAGATAGATTTTAAAGAGGAAAAATAAGTGTTGGCATCAAATAACTTTAATCATGTTTTAGACC
>VDFB02066894.1:77836-150479 GCA_007258455.2 Sequoia sempervirens | reverse complement strand
TTGCTCAATATCTCACGCGAAAATAACCATTGACCCCAACATATACTTTTTGGTATTAAATTTTCCCAAAATTAAATCTTTTTCCTATGTGCAACCTACACATAAAATATCTAATCAATATTGTGTACAACTTTAGAAGTCCAAAACCAAATAAATATTTAATGTAGCTAAATACATCTCTTATAAATGCATTGCAAATAAATATTTATTTTACATAATCAAAATAATTATTTGTTGTACAAGGTATACAACACCTTTTTCCTAACATTCTCCCTCTTGTTGCATACATTGCATAAGATTCAATCAAAAAAATGCATCATCATAGCCATCCATGAAACCCAATGCATCTCCAACATGCTCTCGTGCTCCATCAAGATACCTGCAATAATCCAATGATGACCATCATCTCAAGAAAGAACTCCTCTCATCCTACAGCATGCCACCTATGGAATTAAAGGAACAATCCAAGGTGAAGTGCACCAATCCAAAGGACACGTGCACCAAATCCAAGTGATAACAAATGCTCCAAACTACTGCCAAATGAGAAAACCACAAAAATGCTAATCTATCTAATCATCCATACCTCTAAGGTATCCAAACATTAGTAGAACTCATACCAACAACATATCTAACCTATAAACGACAATCACAAGACCCATACATATAAAACCTATTGTATTGCCAAAAAGTCTATACTTTGCTTGATATAGGAATAATTGATGATAATTTGGATTTAGTGAGGCCTTGATTTAGTGTTGTGGGGTGTTTACACATCCACACTAGGTCTTGAACCCTTTCAAATTGAATAAAATACATTTATTGATGTCTTGCAAGAGTGTTATAAGGTGTTGTAACATGTCTTCACACTTTTCTAGGACCATAATGTTATAATTCACCTAAATAACCATACCAAGACCTATTTCAAAGTGTTGTAAAGTCTTGTAACAAACTTTCACACTTTCCTAGGCTTGTCATAAATATTTACACCTTTCTTATGTTTTAAATGGCCCTTTTATGCAATTACAGGCCTTAATTAAGTGTCTTGTTGAAGAATAACCCAATAAACAGTATTTAATACATCTTAATATCCAACATCCACTCAAAATTTCCCAAGTGGACTAAGTCGCCACCTTGGGCAACTTAGTCCCATGTGGCACAATAATCAAAATTAATTCAAAATTCTTTTGAGTTTTTATTCTTTAAGGCCTAAGGTCAGCCTATGATGAGGTATTAACGGGTAAAATAGGTGAAATGCCTATAAATATGAGTCTTTTAACCCTAATTCACATCTCTTATCATTCATCCATCCACCAATCTTCCATCTCAAGTCAAGCATCTTAGGGTTTTAACATTACAAGTCATTCAAGATCAATTTTCGGACATTCAAGGGTAGATTCTTCATGTTTTGCTACAGAAATTCAAGATCAATCATCATGGCAAGGTAACCAACTCCATTATTGCATGTTTCATTACTTTCTTTCTTTGTTTTGGTTTAATTACCTAAAATGGGTTTGACTAAGGCAAACCCCCATGCCCTAACATTAAACATTTCTTCTTCTCTTCTTGTGTGTTTGTAGATTTAGGACCCTTGGAAGCTTGGAAAACATTGGAGATCAAGTTGCAAGATTGCTCAAATCTTCTCCTCATTCAACAAATCAAAATATCAACAAAAACTCATTTTCAGGTTCAGAAATCAAAGTTTCAAAAGAAGACACCTATGGGAAATCAGAGTGTAGACCTAGGGCATCCGTTTCCATTTCTGAATTTTTCAAAATTCAGAAGTGGACTAAATTGTCACCTTGGGAAACTTAGTCCCACTGAACCTGAATTTTAGTGATTTATGTAGATCCGATTACCCATTTCTCAGAAACTGGTTTCTGGGCAGTTTTTCCAAAATTGGGACTAAGTCGCCCCAATTGGCCTAAGTATCCCAATCAAGATTTCAATCAAATTTCCAGAATTCTAGAATATTCCAGCATCAGACTTCTGATTCCAGGTGCACCTCTTCCTTTCTATTATGTCATTTCTTCGTTTAATTGCATTTCTTAGGCATTTATGCATATCACATTGTACTTTCTAGCATTTTGCATTTTCATAGTTTTGCATCATTAAATCATTTCATTTCAGATTATTGCATCAGGACATTTTAATTAGACACATTTCATTACACATTACCTTTATCCTTGAGTGTATACCAATATTTTTAACCCTATTCCTTCCCTTTTAGGTGAAACATCCTAGGAGGGCAAGTGTCCAATAGGGATTTTAAAATATTTATTTACACCTATCAATAAATAACATAGACATCTAGGAACTCTCATTGCATGGGTAATGTACAATCTAAAAATATATCAAGGAATACCAAGTCTACCAATCAACACCCATACCAAGGTGTGGCTCATAATAAAACTCTATAGTAATAAAGAAAAATCAAAATGATACACATGTTCAACAAATTTTTTTACATACTCCCTCACAACAAGCCACTATAACTCTCCCAAGTCCACCACACCAAACCATGTGAACATGAGCCTCTAGGAATTATCCATAGAAAAAAGAGAGAAAACCTATAAATCATATCACATAACATGTCCTTCTACCAACACCTTAAAGTGATAAGTTGTGTCAAGATCTTCTTCACAACCCAAACTAAAAATCCTTAACAACGCCCAACTGCTCAATCTCACATATCAAATAAAAAAATACATTTATTTCATATAGCCAAAATGGATGTAAGCCTCTCTAACCAAGGAAGATCAAACTCAAATGCATTCCCAAAAGTAATAATAATCCCAACAACATCTCCTAAACTTGTCATAAATGACATCATAAATCAAACTCATATGCACAAAGAGATAAACATGTAAAACACTCCTCAAACAAACCCTCTATAACTAACAACCATATATCAAGATCCATATCCATGAGAAGAAAAATCATAAAACATAATGCATCTCAAAATAAGATGGGTAATACCTATCATATGATCAAGTAGACCAAGAGTGGGGAATGATATTGTACTTCTAGGATACACCAAACCATAATGACTCTCTCCAACAACAATCTCCTTTATAGGTTCATCATGAATTCACATCCATATCTAGGTAAAGGCTCCTTAGACTTCTTGTTGAAACCTCCAAAGATTATTTGTCTCAACAAAATAAAGAGAAATGTAGCCTCACCTAAGTATCCAAGTATGTATGAGCACATACAATTGACCAATCCATGATATGCTCCAAATGAAACACCACACTTGAATGAAGCTCCCAATCACATGACCAATGTACTCAATACAAAGAGAACTAAATAGAGAAATATTTAACATCCAACTACAAAATTAGGAACACATTGAATGACAACATGATCTAACATCTCCTCTTAGGAGATTTCATGCTCCAAAGAGCATCTATATCATTTCAATACTCTAGTGTTCAATCAATAGTCTACCTTGGAACAACACCTAACCATCCTCTCAACCAAGGATCGCCTTTAAAATTTGATTTCATATACTGACATCTCAACTAAAAAATCCAAGAGTCATCCATGGCTAACCAAGATGTGAACATCTTCAATCACATGAAGATAACTATCTCCTATCAACGAAATTTAATAGGTCAAAGAAATCTCACTATATTAAATAGGATACAAGAGCTCCTCCATCACACCAACAACCACTACATAAGATCATTCATCACTAAGTGATGAATCCATGTCACTACCAAAGCTCCCACTAAATTGTGATATTGAGCTATACATGGAATCATGATAACCATATCCTAAATTAAGATCACCAATGGTCCACATATACTCAACTATAATACTAGAGGCTCTAAATAATTAAATAGAACCAATATATCCAAGCCAAGAAAATAAAGCACCACCAAAACATCACTATCAAAAGTTTCCATTCAAAAGTGTAACCAAGTTATCCATGGAATCATGATAGGAAACATGCTATAAGTCCCACTAACTAAATGTCCAATAACTTTACTCTTCCATCCTCTCATTCAAATAAACATACCATGCATAAATGAACATGGAAAAAACCAACTAACTAAACCTATAACAAGACTAAAAATGCCGATGGATATAGACAATCCACATTTGAGTCATCTCATTACAACCAATGGGTTCCCAACCTATGAAATTGCATAACTTGTAGATCCCAAACTAATTTAACATAAAAACTCACCATCACATCAATAACCTACAAATTGAGATATCCAAGAGGATAACCTATATATCTCAAGACTAAAATGCTAGATAACTTACAATTTTTATTTTCCAAATAAATCCACAATTAAGTAGTCATAGTTAAGGAACCAAAAAATATCCAGTAGATAAGAAAAACCTCCTAACATCAAACCAAACTACCACATATAATCATGAATTAATCCATACCACAATATGTTCACCACGTCCAAGATCATGTCATGTCAATGCTTGAATGTACATGAACATCCATGACACCATAATCATCACCATTGATACACCAATTTTTAACTCTCAATGAAATTAGACTCCAAGTCTCACACATGTATCAACCATGTTCTTAAGCTAGAAGACAACCTGTGCATTTATCTGCATCAAAGTAGAAACTCTAAAAATACATCTAAAACTATATCAAGAAGTACCAAATTAGATAACCAGCTATAACATCATATAGGTCTTATAAAAATCTACACTCCAATAATTTTTCAGCCACAAATTCATTTGGATGCTCACACAATCACATCTTGAATCTCAAGCTCCTATTAGTGTTAAAAAATATACAATCCTCTCTTTGGTCATCTAAGTGAAAAAACATTTGATCCACTATGAACTACACTACAAATACTCTTCATTTCCTATTTGAAATATAAAATCTAATTTCATGTGCAAATGATATGACCTATTAACCATTCTAAAGCATATCATCTTCATAGCATTAAAATTCTAACAAAAATAGTAAAATATAGAAACCAAACATATACATTTCCAACAACTATAAGAAGTCAAAAAATTGATACCATAGGTGAAATTTATGCCCTCTTAAAAAAATTGCTCTATTAGGCTAGAGGGGGCCAAAAGGGTCATTTGTACATATGACATGTTGATGTTAGCATGACACAAGTAGTGGCATGGCAACAACAAACTACCGGTGGTGGTAGAATTTGAAACTCGTTCCATACCATTTTAATTTTAAAATTCAAGTGTGGGGGCTGAACATTGTCCCCACTTGACCAGGGTCCATTGGCTTACCAACCAAAGGTTGACATCCCCATACTTGCCCTACCAATAGTAGGGATCATATTTGAAACTTTCCTCATAAAACCCTCATGGTAAACACCTAGAAATTCTTTTTTTCAAACCCTAGATCTACAAAAGTAACCACAAATATGTAAACCCCAAATGTACATTCTCACAACCTACACATCTCAAACCTTAAAATATTTTTAATCTCTCTAGCATTGTTATGGCTTCAACTTTCAAATCTACTCAAATAAGGGTTAATCCCTTAACTACAACCATGACTTTGATACCATTTGTTAGTAAATTACTAGGTTAATCAAACCATTTCCTACATAACACCATGAAAAAAACCATTCATACAAAAATCAAATACACACTTAAGAACAACCAATCTTTATATCTTACTACTTATTTTAAACAATTTTACAATAAAAACAAATATAAATAAAAAACAATTTACATTTCATATATTAAACTTTAAAAAAATTACTTATTAATAAAAAAAAATTCACTACATCAAAAATATCACATATTTAACCTTTCATGGCCCCTCCTCCATTCTATTGGAAACATCTCCTCTTTCTTATCTATCATTTCCCAACATAAAATCACCTCTTCCCAACTTCTAATCAATTATCTTCTTTTCAAGTTTTCTCTACTGTTAAAAAAAAAAATCTTTTAAATGGAGTCATTTTCTTTTTTTCAAGCACCTCCTCTCCTCAATTCCTCCCACACACTCTTCATGCTTCACACTGTTGTATGAATTAGTTTTCTGTTGTTATTTTTGTAGACATGCAAAATTAACATTATGCATTCGATCGGATTCAGTCAAATTAGATATTGCATTAGGACCATTCATCAATTAATCAAGTGCATTTTCATCCATTCAAATAAACATTATCATTCAACCTTCATCTTGCATCATCCATTTAATTAAATAAATCAGGACTTATTTAAATCAAATCTCTAAATCATATTCCATCATTTTCGATTTAAGTAAATCAATTATCAAAGTCTTAAAAGTCAAATCACCTAATCATCGCATAATCATCATTATTTAATCTAACCTGATTAAATGTTAATCCTATCCTACCGCATTATCTAGATATCTCCACTTGCACAATAAATCAATTTTATTGATTTATTAAAACCTCATTTTTCTCACAACATGACAAGTCAAACATGGCATTTATTGCTGTTTTTCTTGTCCCCTCTCAAAATTTATTGCAAATTTGAATTCAAATTTTCCTCTCTCATGGCTCTTCCCAAATCATACAAATTCAACACCTTTGACAGTGTCCTTCTTTCTATTTAGTGGTCCAGTCCTTAACATTCCCTTCTTTCAATCTTTATAACAAAATTTATAAAATAGGGCCTCATTCTCATTCATGGATCCACAATTTTATGCAAGGTTACTCTCTTCATTTGAGATTCGATCTTTTTCCTTACTTCATCTCCATTTGCATTTATCATCTTGAGCTTTGATCAAGGATTGGGAAAGGGTCACTAGCACATGTGACACCAATCCACTATGGAATAGGTAGCTTGCTTTTGTTTTCATAATGCTTTAGTCTTTCTATTATCATTTGTTGCATTTTTGAAAGCATTTGCAATGTATTTCATAGGAGTTTACTTTGAAGGATTTGTAGGTACTAACCCTTGTTTGAAGTTAGTGTTTGCAGATTTTGAAAAGCATGCTCACAATTTTTCCCAAAGATGGGACACAACACCCCCTTTAATGGCTGATTTTTACTGATTTAAATAAACCCACAAAGTGGGAAGCTTCCTCCACCATTCCCACACCTCTCATGTTGTTCTCCTCTTCTTGAAAATTTGAGTTGATAATTTTTTGAAGAGCCCAAGTATGGGCAACCATCTCCTCACCTTCCCATGTATTTACTATTTTAAACAATAATAAGGGGGTAGATTCTCTCTCCTCATCTTTCAAATAGTATTTCTCCTTTTAAATCTGAAAAAGAACTAATATGCATGAATTCCTCATAAATGAGGACATCCAATTATTTTTCATCGCCTATTAAAAAGAGCTGTTATAAATTTTAAATGAAAGATTTTTTTTTTCTTACATAAACAATGTGATTATTGATTGAGCTACATAATTATTTTGACACCTTTTGGTTAATAATTCATATACTTTAAAGTTATCATGAAATGGAGAATGTTTGCATTAATCATTCAATCATCTATGAAACTAATACAAAATGTCATAAAACACGAAAAATGATTTTTTGCATAACTATCAATAGGATTCATATTTTCATCTAAAATTTGGTCAATATTCTTAGAATTTCCTTCTAAGGACACTTGTAAAATAAATTCATTCCAACTTCCACAAAATTCAAGATTTTTATCTTTTTCTGTAATTTTTTGTTAAAAACAAGAAATTTTAATTTCTCTCAAATGGTGATGAATCATGCCATATAAACTTGCCACATTGAGAGAAATGAAGTTATGAACATCCTGTAAAATGGTTTAACTCCATCCCTCATATATTAAATCGTTGATTAGATTGTGTAATCACCTTTAGACAAATAGATCTTCATTTTTGCAAATTTGATTAGACTAGAAGTTTTCATGATGTAGAGAGATTTTGAGAACAACCAAAACAAACCAAAAGCTAAAAATAAATCTGAAAATATTTTTGGGCAACGCAAGATCACCTGTATACTTGAATGCTCTTGCATCAAACATACACAACAAGATTACACCAGAAATACCTTGGGAAACCCCTCAAGAGGAAAAAACCAATCTCCAAAATCATCCATACTCAATATATTATTTTGAGAATTAAAACATTACAATAAAGTTATCAATTCTCCATGAATACTTCTAAAGCTTCAAGTTCTTGCAATGTATCATCCATGTGTCCAAGCATGTAAACTCACATCGTATGTTGTGATTCACATATGCACTCAACAACTAGTCAACAAGCCAACCTAATAGGAAAACTAAACTAGTCAACAAGCCAACCAATGAGCCCCTCCAACTAAATATGTGCTTGTTTTTTATAGAATTAAGCTAACACAAAACAACCAATTGGTAATGCAAAACCATGAGTGAACAAAACTATTGACCCCAACATTTACTTTTTGGTACTAAGCTTTCTCAATATTAAATATTTTTCTCATGTACAACACACACATAAAATTTCTAACCAATTTTAGATACAACTTTACAAGTAGACCCAAAAATTATTTAATGTGTCTAAACACATCTTCTAAAGATGCACCAAAAATAAATATTTATTTTATGTAATTAAAATAATTCTTTAAATTATGCAAGATGTACAACACCCTTTTTCTAACAAGTCCATTCCTAAGATGAACACTTTTTTTAAGTCCCAAAATTTTGATCATTCTCAGTTATTCAAAAAATATGGTAATCCAAAAAGTCATTTTGGTTGTCATAAATAATATTTTGTTTAATTTAACATGTAGCCAACTTGATGATAGACTATAGCTTTTCCATTCCAATGATTTATATATAACAATGACAAAAAAAAAGTACAAAATGTATATGGCTATCATATGCATGAATTAATCTTAATTATTGGCTAAAATATTCTTAAATAATAGTGTTATTTTTTAAATAACTTCTCTATATGTGATGGTATAGAGGAATATTCTTAATCTATTATGTATGTGACTATAATATTTTTTCCTTTTCTTTGCATAAAAATAAGAAATCAATAATGATCATTTATTTAGGAAGTATTTTTTCTTTTGATGGGTATCCTTGGGCCTCGAACTTTAGGCATGAGATTATGAATATTTGAGATGAAAAGATACTATGAATTCATGCTAGGGACCATGGAAACAAAATGACCATGAGCATCAAAGGAAAGAATGATAAATATAGTAGGAGTAGGATAAAATTTTGTGTCATTTTTAATCTTTCATTTGGTATGATGGTTAAGAAAATTTGGGTTTGAGTCCAAGAGTTATGTAAAGATAGCCTATATTTTAGTTTTAATGTAATTTGAGTAACAAAGTTTTATAGAAGATTTTTAAAGGGTTTTTATGTTTCATGTGAATTAGGATTTTATTGAGTTTTAATATTCATTATTTAGAATATCATACTATAACTTTTCATGAATTTTTATGATTTGATGTTGAGGTATATGCACAAGTATTAGTTTTAATATTATTTTTTACTAATTAATTATTAATTGTATTACCTATTAATAATGTAATCAAGGTGGTTATAGTCGATTTCATCTTCATAAAAGTTTTGTATTATCATCTCTATAACGATTATAGTTAAATTATTGAAATCATAGATGTGGATACCATAAAACTTTTATTTACCATTTTTGTCATGATTATTAAAAAAATATTAAAATTATAGATGTGGATGCCATGAAAATTACACTAACAAAGGAATGGTGCATTGTCCCCTAAATAGATTAAGCCTCTCCAAAACAACCACCTCTATGATATTTATTGGAAATAAATATAAAAAAAGGTAAACCACTTTGAGGGGGTGATCTCCAATAATCAAATAATAATATATGAATTCAATAATTTGAGTTATGATGATATAGGAGAGAGTTCTCTTCCTTCTTTATAAGGATACTTTTGTAGGGGTACACCCCTTCATCCTAATTAAGAGGGTTAAGGTAGTACTTAAAAATAATGTCAAGATTAAGCATTCCATATGTGCTTATCTTTAGTATACTTGTGAATATATGATATTAGAATCATAATATGCACACACATTTAAAAAAAAAAAAATTACTCCTTTTTTATTTTTCCATGTGCATTGAATAAAGACATTCATGTGTTTGGTAAAAAACTTGTATTCACTAGAAAATGGAAAATAAATATAATAACTAAACAAAATATAATATTAGAAGTATAATTTTTGCAAATATTGCAAGGAGGTCTACTATCCTATAAAATCTCATTGAATGGTGACTTTGTTTGATGTTCCAACCCTTGCTTCAAACCACAAATTTCTTTTGAAAACTTTGCGAGTAGGAGGAGGATGACATCAAAGAAAAAATTGAATGAAGGTACCTTCATTCAAAGGTGATAAAATAAAACATAATTTTTAACATGAAACATTTTAAAATGACAAAAAATGTTATCACCTTCATTCAAACTCCCCCTTTATTCAAAGGTCATAATGACATCACCTTCAATAGAAAGTATATGTTCATTTAAAGATGTTTGACACTTTTTGGAACTTTGGATTCATTTTTTGCCCCATCCTACAACTAGGACACACTATTGTGGGATCACCTAGTTATGGATTCTTTCCACAATATATAAATGTTATGTAAAATTAAATTTAGTTTCCATAAAATATTCATTGTCATCCAATCTATCTTTAACATTGACTAGATATAGTTGAAAGTGATCTTTAATTTATATGAATATGATATTATTTTCCTTTTCTATGGATAAAAACATGAGATCAATAGTGTTATCATTTATTTAGGAATTTTTCCCATGTGTTTTAATGGTATCTTTGGGCTTCAATTTTTAGACAAGAGATATAAATATTTGAGATGGAAAGATGTTACAATTTGTCATTGGCCATCATGGAAATGAAGGGAAAGAAGAAATTATCAACATGACAACCATGAAAATTGAAGGCAAGAATAATCAATAGTGGGAGTAAGAGCAAGAGTTGTGCCTTCTCTATATTTCCATTTGTCATGGTGATCAACAAAAATTCATGAGGAAGTTATGGGTTCAAGTCCATGGGTGGCATAGAGATAGTTTACATTTCAAGTTTGGTGGAGTTTGATCAATAAGGGTTTTTAGAATATATTTTAAAGGGATTCTATAGTTTTGTGAATTAGGGTTTTATTGAGTTTTACTATTTATTATTTAGAATATTATACTGTAGTCTTCCATGGATGCCTACAATTTGAGATTGGGGCATATGCACATATGTTATTTATATTACTATTTTAAATACTAAATAATTATTTATTATATTTTAAAGAAAGCATGGGTGTAGAATGTGCTTCCTACACTAAACTATAAGAGGAGGTACATGTGCAAAAATTAAATTGATCATATAGTTACAAGGAAATAAAAATAATAATAACAAACCATAACACAATGATGGATGTGGATAAAACTCTTTTAGGAGAAAAAATCCACTCCAAAGCAACTCAATGTATTATTTAATAATCAATAGTTACAATAAGACTTTAAAAGAGTATCGCCAACAAGAGATCAAGAGAAATTCTAGTAGCACCATAGTACTCACAAAACTCACTACGAAACCACCATTTCAAGCATCCAATAAATAGGAGAAATAATACACGAAACCATAAAATGGTATTAATAAAAAATTATGAGCTAAAAAACCAAAATGTCATGCCCAAATCTCTAGTCAAAATCCAACATCCAAATCTAAAGATGAGTTCATAGGATAAATATCATATCTTTAATATTTGTCATAAGCTCATCATAATCCACTCACCAAGTTGGGTGCTCCATTTTAGCTACATTATATGCATTCAATTTTTCTTATGGCATGTCATAAGATGGTAAACTAACTCCCTCTTATAATTCTCTTATGTATCATAGATGTTCTTACATTTCTAACTTGGGAGGCCCAACTTTTGGAGGGTATAATTTTTTATATGGGAAGCCAATTGAGCTCTTCTATTTTCTATATTTTAAGATCTTAAAAATATTTATGTCATCGTAACTAACTTGCTCTATTTAAGTCTTGTTTTAACATTTTTTGGGGCTAAAATAAACCTCTAGAGCCTTGAAATTTGCATTTTTTAAATTCTTTAACATTAGGATGCAAGGTTGAGACACTTTTCCTAACCATATTGCATGATGATTATGAATTTAATTTTCAAAACATTCCAAACTTTGCATTACCTTTTTTCTTTTAAAAAGTATGGTTTTATTCAAAAGTGTACATCTTGAGCCAACAATGATAGTAGAAACATGATTCATCATAGAATTCTTGGAAGAGACATAACATTTTCATATAAAGAAAATAGTTACATTTTTTTGATAGAAAACATGCATGTTTGCAACTCTTAATTCCACAAGTATGATACACTTTGGCATGATATTTTCTATGCTTTGTTGGGATAGAATATTTATATGATGTCAATTCATGATGAGACTTGTTAAATTCTTAATTGCATAGGTATGCATTGTTATAATATGTGTACTATGAATTAAGCCAAATCCATTAAGAAGCCTACAAGTTTCTTAATTATATATGTATGATGTGTTATAGTGTGTTTTTGGTGGCTCAATCAAGGAAGATATTGTACTAGTGTCCAATTGATGTCATATTTCCCTCCATGACCAACATTGTTGAGAGAGGAGGAAGGTCTATTGAATATATTTAATATTAATTAGATTTTTTTTTCTATTTTTTTTAATTGTATTTGATAGCTTAAGAAGCCAATCCAAAATATTCTTGCAAACAAAGCTTACATAGTTTAATCCAAAAGTAATTCAATCATTGTAACTCCAAAATTGCTATGTTTATTATGACCGAGTTAATTACAATGAGTTAAATCAAGGGTTTGTATATGATAGTTATCAATATTTGTAGCCAAATAAAGTATAAATGTGTATAGCATGTGATTTAGAGTGCTTTTAGATTTGATTGTATAAGTTTTCTAGTGTACGGCAAATTCACCACCAGCAATTCACTGACAGAAAATTCACCGCCAACAATTCACCGTGGGAAAATTCACTGCCATGACAATGGGAAAATTCACTGCCATGACAATTCACCTCACAAAAAATTAATTGCATGAATTTTTGGCGGTTAATTTTCCATGGGGGTGAACTGTAGCAGTGAATTTTCCTGCGGTGAATTTTCCATCAGTGAATTGTTGGCGGTGAATTTTCCTAGAGCCAAGTTTTCTACACCAATATGTTAGATCAAAGGTCTCCATTAAAATGGCATGGGCTTTAACCATAGACAAGTCACAAGGGATTGTTCTTTCTTTGTTTTTATCTGTAGAAGGCCCTGTCTTTTCCTTGTAAAAGACCCTTGCTTGGTGCACCAATCATTACTCTTTAGTTTGCTAATCAAATGATTTCTAATGTCTTTGTTGTTTGCATTTATGCTCCCAACAATGCATTGCATCATGATTTTTAGGAAGACCTACTATTATTAAACACATGTCAATTGAAATAATAATAAGATAAAACAAATACACAATAGTAAATAAATCTATTAAACATAAACATATGATACTTCACTCACAAAACCATAAATATCTATGTTATTGACTATTCCATAGCACCTTTAGATACTATTCCTAATTTTATCAAAATCAATATTATAATTTTCAAAATTTATTACTAAACTATACACATCTACAACCTCACTTAAATTATAAAATTGAACAAGAAATGTGCCAATTTCCAAGGAGGATTTTGCGTAGGCATGGGCTGCGGAGTGCCGTGCAGAAGGGCGATTCCTTAGTGATTGAAAAGCGTGTCTTGTAAACTTACCAAATTCTTAATTTTGTCAATGTACTTGTAATATTTAAATGGATTCACTTTGCCCGCTTTGATGGGAAATTCTACCTATATGTCAATATTGGTTAGTCATAAAATCTAAATGTCCCCATTGAATATATGGATTGCAATTATATTTTCTAAGATTTGAATAGAAAAACATGAATGAAAACCTTTGTTCACGGAGTTTGATTGATTACAACATAGAAATGACTTGTAAAGATGTTGAATTCCAAGGCATGCTTTGATTAAGGACTTACATGATAATTCTTCCATATTAAAAGTGGATTCAAAATAAGAAGCTTCTTAATGTACAAATTCAGTTTTTTTTTTTTTTCAAATATGAAATGAAATGGGATGGGTAGTTATGTTTGTTGGAGGTTTTGAAAATGGAAGAGGAAATTAAGCGGATTTGATTTTGGAAGAAATTCTATGATTAAGTATATTTGAGTCAAAGTAGTATTATGATGGGTAAGTTCCTAGAAAGTCAATAAATTTGACTTTAAAAATTACAAAAAAATATCATAAAACATCATAATTATTGTTTACATTAAAATCATATCAACCAACAATTTACACTAAACAAATTTAATTAACTTTAACTATACCTTACATCCTCTTAATAAATTTGACATGTTATAATAATTTTCTCTTTCTTTTATAAGATATAGGAAAAAAAAAGATAAAATTTTATTGAACCAAAAAAGAAATGTAGCATTTTAATATGACTAACTAGCATGCTAGTTATTACATAAAGACTAATCAAATCAATGTAAGTCAAAAACAAAAAGGAAAAGTGTAAGGTATATGGTTTTTATCATTTCAAAGAGTAATCAATTTAATTTAACAATGCTTTAACTTCAACTTATTATGTGAAATGAATTTATGTTTTAATTTTTAATTTTTTTTTTATAACATAATTGAATATTATTAAATTTTACAACACCTTCACAATAACAAAGTCTTTCAAAAAATTCAAATATATATAATTGATGAACATATTATTTATTCAATTTATCAAGATTTTTTTATTTAATTATTTAATATCTACTTTAAAACTATTAAGAGTTTTTTTTACACGCACATATATGTGATGAACACATTATAAATTAACTATATATAGTTGATGAACATGTTATTTATTCAATTCATCAATATATTTGTTATTTAAGTATTATTTAATATCTACTTTCAAACTATTTTAAATTAAGGGTTCATTTATTTACTAAATAGAGTTAATTTATTTTACTATAGAGCTATTCGAAATTAAGAGAATTTATTTTACCAAAAATCTATATTGAATTAAGAATTACATTATTTTTCTTTATAGTCAATTTATTTTACCAAAGTTATTTTATTTTACGAGAGTTTTTTTTTTTTTTTTTTGGGTAGAAGGTAAAAGGGGGGCTCTTAAAAAGGTCTCAACCCTTTTAAAAAGTAGCAACATAGCCAATTAGTTATAACCATACTACAACAACATTGCAACAACATATTAGAAATAGTTTAAAACAATACAAAAAAAGTAGATAGAAAAGAACCAAAATAAGAAAACTACCATGACACAAGGGAATTACAACTCATTCAATACATTGATGGCATCTCATTCCTCTTGTAAATATTTGAACTTCTCATCCATTTCATTAATGTCGTCCTTTTGCACCTATTTCATTGTATTAATATTGCTACATCTAGTTTTCATGCTAGGACCAATGGGGTTTTAATTTGTCTTGGAACACTTTCATACTCTTGGTAGTGTTCATGATAATATTTTTACTAAATCCCACTACTTTCCTTAGGTTCTTTTTTATTTCACCCATTTCCTTATGAAGAGCTTCAATTCTTGTATCTTTCTCGTAGATCTCCAATTTCAAGGTCCCAATTTCCTCTATCATATTACAATCATATTACAATCATCCCAAAAGTGATGATTTCAACTTGGTCTTATTGATTTTAATAAAAAACCAGTTAAGAATTTTGTAGTGTATGGTAATATCCTTATGCATTTCATTTGTTTTTAGTTAGCTAGGTGATGAAAAAGGTCACTACTTCTAAATATGAAGAGGGGCACCATAACAAAGCCCCTCAACCCTTAACATATACTCTTTCACATTTAATGCGATCTTCTAGTGACCTTACCCTTACCCTTGGTATTCTTCAAATTGCATTCCCCTTTCTAATATAAATCATCTTAGGATTTTAATCTTTTTACTTTGATCACAGAAAACCATAGTACAACTACAATGTTTTAAAGTACTCGACGTAGAGATAGAAGAAACAAGGGAATCCAAAAAAATTGTATTAGGAGAAGAGGAAAAGACAAAATATATAGCGAGGGTGTGGAAAAGTATTTTTCTTATGGTGAAGGAGGATAGAGAAAGATATGGGGAAGAATGCTTGTGAGGATGAACAAGAGAGAAAGAAGAGCTAGGAGGATTACTAGCATTAATAGCTAGTTGGGGTCTCATTGCACGAGAATTCTTAATCAAAAATAACATGAGGGACCATCACAATGAAGTCATCACATTGCCCTTTTTGAACTCAATAATTGAATACTCCAACCAAGATAAGAGGAAGAAAGGGAAACCCACCAAGCACTTATAGAAAAGTGACTTAGCAAGGTGAAATGGTAGGTGCAAATGGCTTGGAAGTGTCCCTTCAATTTCATATACCATACAATTTAAAGAGAAACATCATCCCAAGGGGGAGGTAGAGAGATTCTTGCATAACTAGTTTGGATGTGCTTCACCTTTTCATCTATATTAAGAAATGAAGACAACACTTCTTATTTCTTCAATTCTTGAAAAAAATGATTTCCTACATAGATATGTTAGTAACCATAGGAATGGTCTCTTTAGAAACTTCCAAATCGAGGCCCTTCAAGTAAACTACTATAAATTTCTAATTTCTATGAAATTCCATGAAGAGAGTTGGGTTGAAACCATTAACTTCCTCCATGAAATTGGATAACCCCCTCCTTTTAAATATTCTCTAGATATTGACATCCTTCTTAATTGAAGCATAAGAAATGGGTTCCACCTTATCATATCACCCCCATGGATAGAAAAAATTACTTATAAATAATTGTATGGTCCCCTAAACCTACCCATTTACCTACCCCACCTTCCAAAGTAGGTAGAAAAATGAAAATACCATAATATTCTACCAAATTGAGGGAAGAAGCTCCTAACACTTGAGGAGTCATATAAAATTTAATCCCATCAAATCAAGGGTTATGATAAATCATTGTTGAGGATGGGGTAAATATCATGGAGAAGACCATCTTCTCCTAACCATCAATTCAATACATCATGAGTAACAACCCAATTAGCAAATAAATCAACTATTTTATTCCCTTCCCTATAGGTATGTCTAACTTTCGCTATAGGGAGTGAGTTAATAATTCACATAGAATCACAAATAATAGATTCAATAAACCAAATAAGGGTATAATCCTTAAAAATACAATGAAATAGGTTCAAAGGATCTCCTTCCATCACAAGATATGAGATTCCCAACTCCTTAGCAAGGGAGATCCCATAGAAAGTAGAAGAGGCTTCAACAAAATGGTTGATCTAGATGCCTAAACTAGTAGACAAGGCACTAATGAATCTCCCTAGGACTACCAAATGCAAAAAACTAAATGACTTGTGTCATTATTAAATGACCTAGGACACTAGAATTAAATAAAAGTTAAAAATATAAGTTTGGATAAGATCTTATCTAAACAACTAAGACCTCTAGAAATATTCCTAGAACCTAAGTGGACTTAACATGCAAATAGGACCCAACTAATTAACTAGTTAGGTAAAATACCTATTTACACCAAAACACCCAAATCCCAAGATGAGTCCATGTGATAAAAATAACACATTCCTTCCACCTTCCTTAAGTTCATCATAATTCACTCACCAACTTGGGCATTCCATCTTGGCTTCATTATTTCCATTGAAATGGGCCACAAATTTTAGAATAGGAAGCCATTAGGGCCCCCTTCTTTTTAGCTTATAGAGCTTGAAGAGATCTATGCATCACACATCCTTGGAACTGATTCAAACAACCCAAAAAAATTATTTTGGCCAAAAATGAACTCTATTGTCTAGAAATTGAGTTTTTTTCTATTTCATACTATAAAAACTACATGTTTTTAATATTCTTAACATTAGGAGCAAGGATGGGATATCTTTCCTAAAAATTACTATTCTCTAAATACTTAGTTCTAATGATAAGATTCCAACCAATGGTTTCTTTCAATATTTTCCATCATACTTTAACGTTGAGGGAAAGAATAAATAATTTTTTTTTTAATTCTTAGATCACACCCTCCTCTTCGGAAGACACACCTAATACTAGGAAATAAGTGGGATTCTCCTTTTTTCCTCTATGCTAGTGTATAGGTACCCTTTTTGGATTTACTCGTATTTTTCAACAATCTTAGAAGGAAGCTCAAAAGACACAAAAAAAAAAGAAGGTTTTGAAATGTGGATTAAATAAGTTGAATCTTACTAGCTTCATTGAGAAAATAGCCCATCCACCTAACCATTTTTTTGTAAAATGCATCAATGAGGTGAAGATCAAATAGATTTCAAGATGAAATGTGAAAAAAATAGAAGACCATGGTAGGTAGATAGAAGATCTTGAAACTAACATCATAAAATATAAACATTCTTCATTGATGTAGGAGCATCCTTGGGTCATGGTAATCTTGCATCAACCAAAAATATTTTCATTCTAGTTTGTCTTTGTTTCAGTTCTTGTTCAATTCAAGTTGGTAGATTTGGTATTTCTTCATGTTTACTCACTAGACCTTGCGGATCTATGTTTACATCATGGACATGTTCATTTTACGTATTCCAAGATTTGAGTGCAATTGGTTCTTTTTCTAGCAAGTTATCCCTTCCGAATTAAGTGGCAGTTTCTTGAACCGACACCAGAATAATTGTCTAAACTTTACGGCTAGTTTGATCACTTGTGGATCGTTCCCGTATCTTGCAGATCTTGATGGTGTGATTTGAAATGTTTTGTGGAGTGTCCCCGACCTTGATTATAGGTCCTCACTTCATCCAATGCATTCACCGAGGAGTAATTCAAATTTGAGGCCAACTAGTTCATGCACACGTTACATTTTCTTTAATCGGAGATTGTAATAATCTTTAGCTGACGTGGATGATCCTAGATTTGCAAATGCGATATAAAACATTGTAATAGATCATTAGGAAGGCAGATTAGAGAAAGATATGATTTGATCTATAGAATTTTCACTCGCATTGAGGAGCATGTAGGAAGATGGTATCTTGAGCATGTTGTAATCAGGTTTGTGAGCTAAATCTATAAACCTGGATGTTGCCGGTTGTATGTAATTAAATCTTCTGATAATAAGAATGTTTGAATTTGTATTTTCCTCCATTTTTTGTGTTGTTTATGTTGTGTGACTTGTGTTACATGGTCCATATTGTTCTCTTTGAGGACCCTCTGACCGTGGTTGCATCAAATGGTATCAGAGCAGGTTGCAAACTTGTGAATCTTGAGATGAGAGCTGGTTGTGAACCTAGAGTGGGTTCTGGTCCTTGTGACATTCATTGGGTGAACAGATCATCGATTTGAGGTAGGCTACATAAGTGTGTTCAATAGATCGCCGAGAGAGAGGAAATTGAAACCTTGTAGTCAGATCGCCGAGCTGAGGCAGTTGCACCAAGTAAGGGGAGAGATGTCGCTAAGAAGGATGAACCCTAGAAGAATCAAGCAAATGATGGAGGACTTTAGAAATGAGATGAGGAATGAGATCCATAACATCTCAGTGGGTTTGAGGAGGAACCCTGAACCAGAGGATGAATATGAAGAGGCTGCATAAGAACTTGAGGTTGAAGAGGCTAAAGGACCAACATATGGAAGAGAAGAGAGATTGTTGAGAGTAGTGGCACAAGTAAGTAAAAGTCATAGAGTGGAGATTTCTAATTTCTCTGGTACATTGAATCCAGAAGACCTGATAGACTGGATAGGAGAGTTGGAAGACTATTTTGAGCTTGAGGATATTAGAGACCCACAAAGAGTTAGGTTGGCACAAACTAAGTTAAAAGGGCATGCTTCTTTATGGTGGAAAGAGTTGCAGAAGGACAGAGTGGAGAATGGTGAAACAAGAATCACTCGGTGGAGGCAGATGGTTGCAAGGATGAAGGCTAAGTTCATTCAGAAGACTATGAGTTGGAATTGTTCAAGAAGTTACATAACCTGAAGCAGAAGGACATGAGTGTGAAAGAGTACCGAGGAATTTTACAAGATGACAATCAGATCTAGGCACCGAGAGATGACCAGGGAGAAAGTGGCAAGGTATATAAATGGCCTTAGATTTAATATTTAGGATGAGATGAGTATGTTGAGGATTTCCACAGTTGAAGATGCCTACCAATATGCTCTTAAGGTGGAAGATAAGGTGAAGAGAAGACAACAAAATAATCCCAGAGGAAAAGAGAAGTAGATGAGCAGCAGTAGGGAGAAGCAAACAAGTGAAAAAGAATCAAGATCTAAGTGGAGTAGAGAGGAAATGGCAGCAAGGAATTCTTGGGAAAATGTTTCAAGTGTGGCAAAACTGGACATCAATCTTTTGAGTGTCCCGAGGGATCAAGTAAAGGAACTGGTAAAATGAATTTCATGGCACATGAAGAGCAAGCAATTGAAGCAGTAGATGGGAAGAACTAGACTAGGGAGAATCTCTTATGCTTAGGAAATTCTTGATGAGGTAGAGCAGGGAAGAGGTTGAGACTTCACAAAGGAAGAACCTTTTCTGGACTGTGTGCAAATCAGGAGGTAAGTGTTGTAAGGTTATTGTGGATAGTGGAAGTACTGATAACCTGGTATATGAGGAGATGGTGGAGAAGCTTGGTTTGAAGAGGTTTCTGCATCCTTGTCCTTATAGGATAAGTTGGTTACAAGATGATCATGTAAAGGATGTAAGAGAGTAGTACTTGGTGAATTTTAATATTCGCCCCTTCAGAGATGAAGTTTTGTGTGATGTTGTGTCTATGAGTTCCTGTCATGTTCTGTTGGGTAGACCTTGGAAGTTTGATAGAGGAGCTATATATGATTGCAGAAGGAATTTGATCACTGTAGAGAAGGATGGGAAGAAGTTTACTTTGGCTTCCTTGAAGAATAAACAGGAGGAAGTGAGGAACTTGAGTCTTGTGAAGAGTTGCAGTGCTGAGAAGTGGGATGCAGAGGTTGTACTGAAGGAAGGCATGGATTTGAAGAGGAACCATGTGGCTAAATTTGAAAGTGAGATGGTCCCGGAAGAATGTAAAGGTAGAATTGTGCAGCAGAAGTCTTTGGTGAAGAGATAGATCTGTTGAGCAGAAGAAAGTGAGTGGTGATAAATGTCCCTTACCCTCATGTGCAGATATGAGGCAGGAAAAAGAAGGTGCAGAGATGAAGAAGTGGAAGAACCTAACAGAGGAAAGAAAAGTGGATAGGAGGAAGAAAGGTATTGACATAGAAGACATTTGGATCAAGAACAAGCATGGGATCTATATCCCAAACCCTGTCAGATGTTCATGAGTTCCTCTCATGGAACATCTTTTCTCACCAAGGGTGTTTGATGCAGGAGCATCCTTGGGTTGTGGAAATCTTGCATCAACCAAAAATATTTTCATTCTAGTTTGTCTTTGTTTCAGTTCTTGTTCAATTCAAGTTGGCAGATTCGATATTTCTTCATGTTTGCTCACCAGACCTTGCAGATCTATGTTTACATCGTGGACATGTTCATTTTCCTTATTCCAAGATTTGAGCGCAATTGGTTCTTTTTCCGGCAAGTTATCACTTATGGATTAAGTGGTAGTTTCTTGAATCGACACCAAAATAATTGTCTAAACTTAACGGCTAGTTTGATCGCTTGTGGATCGTTCTCGTATCTTGTGGATCTTGATGGTGTGATTCAAAATGTTCTGTGGAGTGTCCCCGACCTTGATTATAGGTCCACACTTCATCCAATGCATTCACCGAGGAGTAATTCAAATTTGAGGCCGACCTGTTCATGCACATGTTACATTTTCTTTAATTGGAGATTGTAATAATCTTTGGAAGACGCGGATGATCCTAGATTTGTGAATGTGATATAAAACATTGTAATAGATCATTAGGAAGGCAAATTAGAGAATGATAAGATTTGATCTGTAGGATTTTCGCTCACATTGAGGAGCATGTAGGAAGATGGTATCTTGAGCATGTTGTAATCAGGTCTGTGAGTCGAATCTGTAAACCCGGATGTTGTCGGTTGTATGTAATTGAATCTTCTAATAATAGGAATGTTTGAATTTGTATTTGCCTCCATTTTCTGTGTTGCTTCCGTTGTGTCACTCTTGCTACATGGTCCAAATTGTTCTCTTTGAGGACCCTCCAACTGTGGTTGCATCATTCATCTAACAAGTAGGAGGAGTATTCACAAATTAGAGGTAGATTTTGACAAGATCAATCTTTTACCCATACATCCTCCCATAGTTCAACAACACTAGCTTAATTTATTTGATTTCAACTATAGAAGATTCCTTAATCGTGATGGTATTATCAATAAACTTTTGAATGGTGATCGATTGGACATTTTATAAAGGATGAGATCCTTTAAGTCTACTAGTGTAACAATGCTAATACTTATGCCCAATGCTACAACAAAGATCACAAACAAGAAAGGGAAATGGGGTCCCTTTGTATAAGGCTCCAACTACACTTAAAGGACCTTGAGAGATCCTATTAACCAACACAAAAGAACATAGGAGTAGAGATATAATTCAAAATAAGGAATCATAAGTATCACTAAATACAAATATTTTCAACATTTAATCCAAAAATTTCTGACACCCTATCATATTTGTTACCCATGTCCAATTTAAGGATAAAGCTAGCCTTTTTTTCTTTTCCCATGGAATGAAGAGTATCATGAATGATTATAATGGAATTAATTGCCTACCTACATTTCACGAAGCTACTTTGCTGAGGCAAAATCAACTCAAGAAGGATGCTTTGTACCTTGATGACCATGATTTGGTGAAAATTTTGCAAAGTGAATTACACAAGTTGATAAGATCAAAATTTGAGAAACAAACTACACTCTACTTTTTAGGGATGAGAACAAGAAAAGAGTTGTTAAGTTCCTTCAAAAAAATTGCTAGAATAGAAAAGTTGTTGAGCAATGCTCACAATATTCTTGAAAATGAATTCTTAAAGACTTGAAAGAAGAGCAAAAAAACATGTTTTATTTATTTTAAAATTAGATATTTTAAAAATAAATGTTGACTCTAAATAATTTTTCTTTCAACTACCTCTCAACACAATTATTTTTAATATACAATAATTTTATATTAAAATATTATATATTAATTTAATCTTAAAGTAAAAATAAAAATAATTAAATATTGATTATAATGTTTGCTAATTATAATTATATTATATAAATTAAATAAATATTAGATCATTTATACTAAGAATTTTAAAATTCTTACAATTTTAATTCTCTAAGATTTAGATACTACCTTCACCTCCAAAATTCAAACTCATTCACCATATCACTGATAGAAACTTGACACAATATGTCTTTTGTTTTTGTAAAAATATCTTCTCATTACTAATTTCACTCTGCTTCATTATTTCTATATAAAAAGAGTTACACATGATCTAAATGTCTATAATATAAATACTACACTTCGCTTCCAAATCTAAACACCTCCATTGGCAAAATCTAAACACAATATGTCTCTTATAACAAGCAGTATATCTGTAAACAAAACTAGATGAGAAGATTTTCAAAAAAAAGAGGAGACTAGATTTAAAGATTGTGAAAGAAATCTAATAGTGCTTGAAATCTCAGCTCTATATCTTTTTAAATCCACTCCAATCATCATTCATGTCCCAATAAAAACTTGAACAATTCAACTAAAATAGATATCCCTCAGATATACATCAAACAAAATAATGTTCACTTTATGCTCTGCTAGAGTAGATCAAAACAAAATCTCAGGAATTCAAAGGAAACAACTCCTTATACAACAATCAATTGTTGGTGACTTCTGTTGGAGAGTGCAGGGGAAACAGAGGAAGCAGCTTTGGTTTGCTTTTCACAGTATAGACCAAGTCCTCAAAACAAAACTTCTCTTTTTCTTCCTTTCTCAAGCATGAGGATTGATTGTAGGACATGGGACTAGAACAGCATGACTGGTTGTAACTGTAATGATGACTGGATGAACAAGAAAATAGATCAGGCCCAAGAGGAGTGACTGGACTGAGCATTACAGGGGAAGATAAAACATAACTTTTACCATCAAATAACAGTGTGTTCTGAGGATCAGCAAAACCCAATTGAATCTCTAATTTTCTCTGAGCTTTCTTTCTTTTCTGGATCTTGAACTCTGATTTTGGAGGAAGACAAGAATTCTCATCTGATTTGGTCCCTGCTGCTGGACTACCCTTCTTTGAAGTTCTTGCAGGGATGGTGAGAGGAACCTTTGCCCCCTCTGAAATACCAGTAAGTTTCTGCACAAGCTCCTTGAAGCCATGGATATCTGTCTCAACAAAGGTGCTTGACATAACTGCAGTCTGCTTGGATGGTGTTGTACATTGGGAACACAGAGACCCCCATTGGTTGGGGCATCCACACAGGACTTGGGATTTTGCCATGGTCTGTTCTCCTTGGTGAAAACAAGAATTGCTCCAAACAATGAAACTCTAGGTGTATCAAAGTCCTAAAACCTTTTCATGGAGGCAACAGTTTGAACCATTGCAATAAGATGAAAACAGGGACAATATATCTGAGAAAGAATAGTAAGAGTTGGGTTCAGGAATTCAACCAGGTCAAAAACGTGTATGCATATTTAATGTCAGGAGTCAATTTTCTGACTTCATATGATTAGATGGAAAGGAGAGTTTTGTGGACTATTTCTCATGGTGATGTCAACTTTGGGAAGCTTCTTGTGTACAAATCACTCCTCTTGACCATGTCTATGTAAAGACATGTGGAAGAACAATGTTTGAAAATTGATGTATTCGACAGGCTTCTATTTCACATTCATATAATCAAGGTTCAGGTTCAGTTTGATTTTCATTTACTTTCTTTCTTTAACGTAAAATTGGTATTCTTTCTTTACTAGAATTAAAAGAGTGAAATGAAATAAATATATAATTTAAGGAAAAATTTATGGTAAAGTAATTTCAATGGTGAAATTTGTGTATTTATATTATTTTTTATTTAGTTTTGTGTTTTTTGGTTTCATTTTTGTTTTTATTAGAAGTTTAAGGTTATGTTTATTTTGATTTTTCTTTTCTTTTTACTTTTTTAGGGATTTAATATATCTTTATTTGCATGCATATACTTGTCGTACTTTGATTAGAGTTTTTGATTTACTTCTTCCATCTCACTCACCCACTCTTGGATAATATGTCATTATGACTCTCTTTATTTTTATTAAGGGTTTGGGGTCTAAGTTTATTTTTATTTTTCATTTTTTCTTAGTTTTTTAGGGATTAAATATATCTTTATTTACATATACTTATCATACTTTGATTAGAGTTTTGATTTGCATCTTCCATCTCTCACCCACCCTTGGATAATATATTATTATAACTCTTTTTAGGCCATCTTCCTTGACTGATATACATGCATATATTTATCATTTTGACATGTTTCTATATTTTGCAACACATGATCCATCCATCTTTGATGCTCTCATGACTTTTAATGCTATGGATGAAAATGTGTTTTCTATGGAGGTGTTGTTCTATCATATATTGGATTTTCTCTCCATTGAATTCTTTAAGGCTCATCTTTTCCTTCTAGACATACTTCACTTATCTATAAGACTCTTATCATAAAAACTCTTCTATGGATAGTGATAATGATATGTTGGATACTCATTAAATACCTTCGCCAATTATTAATATATTTATGAATGATATTCCATGTGGTGAGGTTACACCTCCTTTACCCATTCATGACATTTTTATACCTTATGATGGTATTTCCTCTACATTTCATGATAGCCTTAAATCCATTGAGTCATGTTCTTTAGATGTCAAAATTTCTTTTATATATGATGATGTGGTTCACGATGGTCAGTCTCCTACATCTCATGCTCATCATAATGACATACCTTATGATGATACTTATTTAGCTCCTCATGTGGATGATTATGATACTATTGCACTTCTTCATACACTACATGATATTATAAGCCTTAATAAAGAACCATTACATGATGATTATAATAGAACTACACATGCTTGTTATTGTGTTAAGTTATTCTTTCTTACTAATTATGAGTATATAGATGATGACATCTTATTGATTAATGAGTTTAGAATCCATCTTAGTGGTAAAGATTTGTAATGGTTTGATTCATCTTGTTTACTTTACAATTCATTTATGAATTTAGCACATGCTTTCATTGCTCATTTTTTTAAACATAGTGCTCTTGAAGTTAGTAAAGACCTATTAATACCTCCTCATTATTTCACTTTTGACGCCTCCTCACCTACCATTCATATGACATATGCACATTTTATAAGCCTACTTTTCATGTCCCTTCTAATTCAAACAATTATAATATTAGTGGGACATACACATCAAAAATTAGGAAGAGGTTGAGATGTTCCATTAAGAGAACCAACTTTACCATCTACTACACCTAACCTTTATCCAACACCTAAACTCTTGTCTAAAGCACCAACAAATTTTGACATCATTTAAAACTTTAAAATACACAAGCAAAGATATCACTATTGGATCTAATGTGTACATCATCTCTATATATGGATATCAAGAAAAAATCCCTAGAGAACATTTAAATCAATTTAAATACTACTCCACAATTGGTGTCCTTTTTGATAGAATTCATTGGCTACAAGTAACATCAATCTATCTCATTTGATGAAGAAATCCCACACACAAATCTTATTTATGAATCTTTACCTTTACACATTGTAGTGAAATATTATAAATTACACATTAAATGATCTTCAATTGATAATGAATCTAGTCAAAACATATGAATTAAAAATTATTTAAACGAATTAGAAATAAATATTCCAAAGGTATAACCACTTGGACCCACCATTAGAGGATTTGACAATGTGGGTAGATCTTGTGTTTTACTATCACTCTTCTAATCATAGTTGCACCTTCCCCATTAGATAATTTTTCCATGTGATGCATCACAAACTAACTTATAATATCCTTCTTGGGTATCCATGGTTATAGGCTATGAGATTCATACCATCCACTTTGTATAGATCTTTGTAAATGAAAAATAGATTGAAGTTGAAATTAATGTGAACCTTAAAGAGACATATTATTCATTAATTACATGTGATTACAACCATGGGATTCATTTTGATCCATTAACTACTTCATTTTAAAAGGATTCTATAAATACATATTGTTCATTGATTATCAATTATAAGTATGTTTACTTATTATTCATGATGTGTTGTTCACATACACACATACATATATATAAGAACATAGATAACCATATAAAAACATAGAAACACAATATAAACTATCACATTTATGTGCATAAACATCATCACATATCAAAGATATGATATATTTCTTCAATGAAAGAAAATAAAATAGAAAATAGATTGAAGTTAAAATTAATGTGAACCTTATAGATACATCTTATTCATTAACTACATGATCTTACAACTATGGGATTTCTTTTGATCCATTCATTGCTTCATCTTAAAAGGATTCCATAAAGACATAGTATTCATTTCCTATCAATGATAAATGTGTGTAATCATTATTCATGATATAGCATTCACACAAACACACACACACACACACACATGAACACATATAACCATATAAAAACATGAAAACACAATATAAACTATCACATTAATGCTCATAAACATCATCACATATCAAAATTTATATTATCACATGCAAAATAAAAATTTACAACATCATAAGCATGATCTAAAACAAATAAAGTGCTTACAACATAATAATGGTCATACTTTCATAAAAAAAATATTACTGAAGGGGAGGTTGACTCAAGGACCCATCCCCCATCTCACTCCTTCTCACTCCATACATAGCTCTAATGTGTCTTAATCCTTAACTATGATCATGATTGTGACTAATTGTGTAGCACCATTGTCACCCCTCTAAGTCACCCAATCTCCCCTTGAAGGTTTTCCACATCCACTTGATTGGCTCAAGTGATTGCATATGAATATGATTGTTATTGTTGAATTATTTTCCTTATTTCACCAAAGGTTGTGAGAATCTCTCTATATCTCCCACTAAATTAACTCTACCTCTAATCTATTTCACTTTGCTTAGAGAGTATTTGGGTCCACTTGTAGCCTCCACTACTCATTAATGGCCTCATCTCTCTCTCTCTCTAGATCTCTTCATAGCATAATGTTAGAATGTGTAGTTAAAAGTATAGCATAGAATGTATCTCAATGAATATAATTAATTAAACTATAGATAAAAATGATAATTAAAATTAAACTACCAAAATATAGTTAACCTCCTAGATAAATTTCTTTGATGTTTAACAAAAAATAAAGAGGGCTACAAATATATAGCCTTATAGTTTCCAATTCTAATGAGGATGAGGATAAGGGAAAAAAATCAAGGGATTGTGTATCCAAGTTTCCAAATCTATGAGGTTAAGGAAAAATAGAATCCAATAAATGTGTAACTCATTATGATATCCTACCTATGTAATTAAAATAAACTACCTAAGTAAATCTAAATAAACATGTGCAATACCATACTTAGGATAAACATATACAAGTTAATAAAAATATTACACTAACACCCTCCTTATGTGCAATTGATGTAAGAAGAAATGGGTCCTAACAACAAGGCCATGTTAGTTACCCATGTAGGATATGAAATAACCCTAGATTAAAAAGAGAGTGTATCCCCCAAAAATTAGAATAAGATAAGACCCATAAGAAAAAAATCCATCTTAATAGAGGTATGGGAAGGAGGACAAGATAGCCCCCCAAAAATAGATAACTATGCACCAAGCCTATAACCATGCTAAGTTGATCGAGTTGATGTAGATAGAACTACCAACGCCACAAGAATCTCCCATAAGAGAGGGAAAGAGACTATCGAATTCCCCACAATGAAGTATCCCTTGTGCCAAAAGAGGAAGCCCATATATGAATGCTAAAGATGATCCATTTGCGGCAATTGAAATTTCATCCCTTAGGAAGAAACAACTATAATGTTAAATGTTGAATTAACTCCCACTCAAAGGAGCAAGGTAAAGTAGGAAGTATCATGATGGATCATACCTCAGAATTATGCTCAAGCGTTCCCATGTCAATATCAAAAGGTTTCACAACAAAATTGGGAGTCCTAATCCTAACCAAAAAAAGTGACCTCTAAAAACCATGTGGAAACAAATGAAGAGTAGGTACCAAAGAAGATGAAGAGATAGTGTTAAAATAACTAACATCAAATAGGAAAATAAGGTCCTCAAGATATTCATCTGGATCTAAAATATGGGAATCTAAAATAAGCAAGAGGTTTGTAGTAGAAATTTATCCCAATGAGGTGAACATAGAAGAAAAATATGATTCTACTACAAAGAATCACTAGAAGATATTGAAGAAGCAACTCTAAACTCTATAGTAGCAACATGAGAAGGAGGATCTAGAATGTCCTCCTCTATAGATGGGGCATCAATGCATGCCAATAAAATAGACTAATCATTGCATGAGAGTGTTTCCACACAAGATGGGGCAATAGAAGTCTCAGTATCAACCACACGTATGTGGTCATCCAAGGAAACACCACTATTAGATGAAGATCTAAAGTCTCTATACAACTAATGGATGATGATCTGAGTTATGAAAGGGAACTTAGTATGATCTATGTGATGTACAATATCCTCAAAAATAATAATAAATATTAGTTTGTAGACCATTTCATTGTTGTTAAACCTTGTATTATTTTATTCAAATGAAATTGGCTCATGAAATAATCCAAGGAGATAGGGAAACATATCCATCTCAAGGAAATGATTCTTTATCCCTTGTTTTTTGGGTAAATATTTCTCTAAAGTTAGTTTGCTAATATAAATATGGCATTTGATGCTAAAATCCATGATAAAACTGCCCAAAAGTGGAACTTTATCTTAGTTCATGATTACAATAACCCCATATAATACTTTTTTATAACTAAATAAATGAACTATGATGTAGAAAACAAGTGTGTAAACAAGGTATGCAAAAAAGGAGAGCACACAAATACACCCCCCTTTCACTAGTTTCAAAAATCACCCTAAACAAATGGTTTGGAATTTTATAATTAGTTTGAGTATTATTAACAATATCAAGAGATACATAATGGACTTAATTTCAATGCTTTACAAATTCTCAAAAATAGGACATACTTTTGGAAGTAAATTTTAGAAGTAGAACCAAGTGAAACAAATAACACCACTAGGAAGTACAAGAAAAATCATGCACTTAAAAAAAAATGCACCTGAAAAGGTGCATGTACGTGCATGAATGAAGCCTCTAAAGTTCCCAAAAATGAGAACTATGTAGTGTCACCTAAAATAATTTACAAATTCTAATCAAACCATGCATTAAAATTATAAAAATATTTGCACCTCTATGAAAAGTATAGAAAATAGCCTAATTAAAAAAGTGTTTAAAAAATGGAGCTCATATGCCCAATATATCACCCTCTAAAAATTAGGTGCAAAAGCAAAAGCTCCAATGGTGAGGGAGCAACATTGGAGGGAAGAAAGTGCTAACATCAGTATGATGTCATCATTGGAAAATACCAAGATATTTCTATAATATTCTCTAATTCACTAAAATTCTAAAATTGTCATTGGAAAACTATGAAACCATCAATCATGTACATAAAATTGCTAAAATTAAAATTCAAAACATTAATTTTATGGTCTGAATCCACCTTTTCAAAACCCATAGCTATATGAAGGTATATTCTCAAAATATGATGAGTGATGGTTGGGCCTATTGGGTCTGAAAACTATTGTTCCATAATGCTAGAAAATAGTTTCACCTTCAAGGCCAATGGTTATCATTCATGAAGTAAAAATATAGGTTCACCAACAAATTAAGGATGGTTAAAGATCAATTAACGAGAGTGGATAAACTCTCTTACACTTCAAACTCAATTTAAACTTAGGAGGGTGTTCGTAGAGGTATCCTAAAAAATTGAAGGTGATGAAAGATGAGATATATGAAAAGTTGTAGTTGTATCCAACATAAGTTTAACCCCAAAGGCTATTACTAGGTTAAAGGCCAATCAACTACACAAATGACACCTTATATAGATGATATTGAAATTATTAAAAAAAAAGATTCATACAAATATGTGATTCATACAGTGATTTATATAATAAAGCTAACAATTGATATTTCCCTATTTAAACTACTAAATCATGAACTACACAAACACTAAATTAAATTCTAAACTACTAGTGAAAGATTTTATCATTTAAAAGAATGTGATTGAATCACCTATTTCCTAGACTAATGTCAATCCAAGGGGTTATAGAGTCACAATTAACAAGGGGAAAATAATGAAGAGAACCATAGAAGAATTGATATAAGTATAAGATACATCACACAATAGGTATAAGAAATAGAACATACTTAATTATCCAACATTATAATGTATAAATCTACATGTAAGGAAGAAATGATCATTATAATGTTTACAATGTCTTAAAATATTGCTACATTTATCAAATATGTATTACATTCATATCAATAATTTTGATCAAATAAATTATTAAGAAGAGGTTATAAGTCACTTTAAGGATATAAAAAATAACCCTAGAGACATTCAATGACTAACAATCATTACAATATTTTATCCTTCAAATGTTTCACAAATCCATTACACTCCTAAAACTAGACATTCAATACTTGACACCCCAAAATTTACCCGACACTTGCAAACATCCATTGAAAACAACAATGATCAACACTTCTACTAAATGGTAAAGTTGCATATATAGCATTCTTTGAATATCATTCTTATCTATACCTACAAGAAAATAGAAGGGAACCATAATAGTTGGGGAACTAAATGTAGCACCATTTGATCTCATAAAATTAATGGCTGATAATGAATTCCAACCAAAATGGATGGTCTTGGTCATAGAAGAATGACCTAGTAGCTATAACTAAGTAACAATATTAATGGAATCTTAATATATGAGGATCCATTAATTGCATTAATGGAGTCCCAATGGTAGATGCATGTACAAGGTGTAATGGTGTGTAGAAAAACCCTTTGATTCCCTTTATTTTCTTTTTCCTTTCTTTATTCATCTTTCTTGTTACTTTAGTTTCTTTCTACTCACTTTCTTTTTTCATAGATTTGATGACGTGGAAAATCTTGGTAGCTTTCCCACTTTAGGAAACTTAAGAACTTGTCACACTTTTTGAAGGTTTATGAACTTATGATTATTATGACACACATAACTTGTCCTTCCTTTGTCAAATTTTTGTAGATTTCACAAACTCGTGAACTTTGTGATATGTAGAACTTCTTCACCTTTTTCCTTATCTTTCTTTTCAATTTCTCTCTTCAATTTTTTTATATTTTTTATCTTTTTGAGAACCTTATTGGATTTTTACAAAGTTCACATTTTGATATCACAAACCTAGTGAACTTCATACTTCTTATTGTTCGCTTTGAGGAATTTACAAACTCACAAAATTATCAAAAAATTGAACATAAACACTTGAAAATTTAGGCCTGTTGTGGTTTTGTGGAGTTCACAAACTCATAAACTTCTCAACATTTTTAAAACTTAGTCATTTTAGTGAAAGGAAAGGCAAAGAGGGTGAACAAAATTAGGAAAATTTTAGGATTTTGGAATGATTCAAGGGAAAAAAATTAATAAAGGAAAATATATAGGTTAATTTACATTTTTCAAATCAAGTCCTAATAGGTTAGTGGTGGTGATACTAGTTTTTGGTTGTTGGAGGTGAAGTGAAGGATCTATTTTAGTTGTAAAAGTGATTGAGGGAGTTAACATTGGTCATGGCTAGTGTTACACACTAGATGCGGTGGTAGAATTATTGTCACTAGCTAGTGGCAAGCTATGAGATGGTATGCACTTTGTATAGGTGGTGGGGGTGGTGGGGTGCTAGCAACATCACTACTACAATTCTTTGTGTGCTATAAAGAAAATTAAAATAATTATGATAGTTTGATTTGCATTATGAAGAATAAAAAAATTATGAAGCCCCAAGAAAAAATTATTCAATTTTGAAATATTTTATATCAACATAGGGGATTTTGGGCCTTTTGGAGGAAATATTGAGGTCCTTTTGGCCTAACACCACCCCTAATGAAATTTATTTCTAGATTCAAGATTTAAACCCCCATTTTCTACTATGTCATACAATCTCCAAATCTAGTGAAACAAAGGCCTTTTTTGTCTTTCTCAAGCCTCTTGAACATGTTGGAATAGATAAAAATACCATCATATTATACATGCAAAACCCTAGAGGTTAATAAAAATCCATTAAATATTTTTTATTTCCCCAAATCATCTAAAGATGCAAGAGAAGAGAATACTAGATTGATAAGAAACCTCTACATGAAAATATTAAATGTGAAAACTATAAAATCTATTCTAGCATTAATGGCTCTTATACCATGTTAGAATCTATAAGAAAGTGTATAACATAGAATCAAGTGCAATGAATAAAATTAGTTAAAACTATAAATGGAAATTATTATTATAATAAAACTGCCACAATGAAGTGAGTCTTTAATAGAAAATCAAGAGCTCATAGTGGATTTCTTTGATGTTCAACAAGAAGGAAAGAGAGATACAAATATATAGCCTTCGAATGAGGATGAGAATAAGGCAAAAAACCAAAAATCAATGGATTGCTTATCCACATTTCTGAATCTATGGGGATAAGGAAAAAGGTAGAATCCCATGAATGTGCAACTCATTATCCCATCCTACCTAAGTAATTAAAATAAATTTCCTAAGTAAACTTAAATAAACATCAGCAATATCATACTTAGGATAAGCATATCAATAGTAATAAAAATACACTAACACATAACACATATATGCCTTATGAGAATAGATAACTAGATAATTTAATGGTGTAAATTGGCCATCACAAGCATGATCATTTGTAACATGATTTACTAAGACGAATAGGATACCTTAAGTGAGATGTTAAGTGGTAGTGGAGAGGAGGGTAAAAAAAATTGTTGTATCTTGCACAACACATTGTCATTATTAATAATATATGAAAATAAGTAAATACTTGAATTTAATAGAAAAAAATATTACATCATACCTAGATCACCCTCTTTCCAGTTATCAAATTAGGGAAATGTCCAAAGGTGCTTGAGTATCACCTCCTTCAATGGTGATTTGATCTACTATTGCTACACATCATCAAGGGCATCTAATGTGTAAAAATGTAACAAACTCACAAGACAAAAAAACTAAACACATGTAAATATACAAAAATGAAATAAATTGAATGCTTTTTATATATTTGTAGTGCCACTATGATGGGCAACCTCCTAATAGAGAATACACTCCAATTACAAATATCTAAGAGAAATTCCATTTTGGGATTTATTATAATATATAGATTCTTTCCAACAAATACCCCAATTAAAAATATCCAAGATACCTTCAATTTGGAAATTCATTAGAATATATAGAGTCTTTCCAAAGAGAACTCCTACCATCCCATTTATGTATGAAAATTTCTATTTTGAATAGTGTGATGGCTTACAAAGCATATGCATCTTCCTTTATTTAATATTACTTATGGGTGACTTACAAGACATATATTCCATGCTACTACTAACTACTATATAATAGAATGGGGTTCATAACATCAACCCCTCTTCATAGATATTTATCATTGTCTTGAGACAAGGAAACTAGGAGAGAATATTGGTGGGTTCCCATGTGGCATCTTCAATTTTCAAAATTTTCCATTGGACTAAAAACTCCTCAATTGAATGATCATGAAGGTGTTTGGTGTGTTTTTCCAACATAAGATAAAGTTTTAAATATGGAACCATTATCATCTAATGCATGGATCTCTATTATAGTTTGAGTAACCATCCCAATCACTTTCTTAAGACAAGAGACATGAAAAATTGGATGAATCTTAGAATAAGTCAGGAGTGCTAACTTATATGCCACCTCACTAATGTGTTGCAGTGCTTGGCAAGGACTATAAAATTTGGGACCCAACTTATGACCTTGCTTTTCCTATAATGGAAGTTTATTTTAGGCTTGAGGCATAGAAAACCAATTAACAATTTGGAAGGTATTCTCATATGATGTCAATCCTTTTATTTTTTTCATGCAAATTTTGGTTAGTATTAGATTGGATTTAAGGAGTCTATATATGTCCTCAAATTTTACTAGAGCATTATAAATTGCTACAATCTTTGAATAAACTAAACAAAAAGTACATAAGGAGGGTGGGGGAGTATCATAGAGGGCCTCACAAGAGGTAATTTTAGATGTAATATGATGAGTGGTATTATACCACCACTCAATGAGAGATAACCACCAAGCGCATTCTCCCTATTGTTGAAAAACATAACAACAAAAGTAAATCTAAAGTAATTTTTAACAATCTTAGTTTGACCATAAGTTTGGGGATGATAAGCCAAATTCATGTTCAAGGTAGTTCCCTATAACTTGAACAACTCTTGCCAAAATCTACTAGTAAAATTTGGACCATGATCAATGATAATAGAGGATGTCATCCCATAGAGTTTGAAAATGGAATCCAAGAAGTGTTGAACAACCAAAATTGTAGTGTAAGGTAAGATAATGCATGGAAATAAGCATATTTTATCAAGCAATTAGCCACAATCAAAATGACCTATTTACCTCTTGAGAGTGGAAGCTTCATAATGAAATCCATATAAATATTGGTTCAAGTTATATTTAGAATAGGAAGTGGCTATAAATCGTGGGGCTTTGAGACCTCCCCTTTATTCCTTTGATACACATCACATTCAACTACAAATACCTTAACATCTTACTTATGACTATCCAAAAATAAATCCTACTTCAATTGCTTCTAGCTCTTAAAAGAACATTAGTGACCTAGATAGTAATAGAGGAGTAAAATTCCATTAATAAAAAAGGCTTAAGTGGAGATTTGGGAAGTAAATAAATCTAGTCTATATAGGTGAGGACTTGGCCTATCTAGAAAAACCCTATCATAAACTATGGATCTTCTTCCAATTGCCTAATGATACCTTGAACTATAGGGTTAGAAAACCATTTTCTCCTAATCTCATCCATCTAATTGGGTACCAAGAAAAATAGAGAAAATATTGAGGATTCCTCTTCATATTGATATGAGAGGGCATTTTCTACCACATTATTTTATCCTTATTTTACATAATCTCGTAGTCATATCACTACATTTGTATCACCAATTTAATTTATTCTACAGATGGCATATTTTGTTACAAAAATATTTTAAGCTATGATGATCTATTTTGATCTAGAACTTGTGGCTTAAGAGGTAAGGATAGAAAGGTAGCTTGAAAAATTATATGGAAGGATTAGTAAGCTTTGATGGTATGGTTTCTAAATCTTTTTTCAATAGATATAAATCCAAACTGATTGAAACAATTGAACTGGAAATTTCTAAGGAGCCTATAGTATTTGTAACTAGAATACCAATCATAGGAATGGAAATCTATATAGAGAGGAGGATGGAGAATAAGCAATTTAAATTATTTTTCAAGGGAAAAGATAAGGTGAAGAAGCTCCATATTGGGTTTGATGGTGCATCCCTTTTGAAGCATTGGGATGAGATGTCTTTGCAACTTATCACTATATTAATTTTGAATGTAAATTCAACCTCATTTACTCTTTTTTATTTTTCCATCCTCAATCATTTTAGGCATGTTGTATTGGTCAATATCCCTTTCTTTCTATTGTCCTTTCTAGAGTGATTGGTGTTGTATTTTGGTCTAGGTAGATGTTTTGTGCCTTTGCACTAAGGCCTTATTTTTCTTCATGCAAATTATGGTCACATGTCAAAACCTCAACACTCATTGTCCAATGTGCATGTTCCTTCAAAATCTCAAATCATGACAAATACCCTAATCCTTGCTCTATCCCTTTGAGGGTGGATGCTAGCTTGAAGTTGGTAAAAATAGGTTTTATGGGGATGTCACAAGATCCTAGTTCTAACCCCCCTCCCCCCTCTTAATGCAAGAGAATCTAGGGCCAAGAATAATCCTGCATCATTTTTTGTGTTGTTTAATTGAATAAGGGTTGATCATGTTCTATCGGTGGGACTTTGGCTTATCGGCGGGACATTCCTTCTAGTCCCATCAATGAACCGATGGTGTTGCATTGTCGTCAACGGGAGATTAAAATTTTGGTGGGATGATGTCCCTTTTCCTACCAATAGTTTGATGGTGGATGTTGTCGTCGGGATAGTGCTTTGTCGCCAGGACGTAAACGATGGTCTCCTCGATAGAACGATGTTCAGTGTGCAAAGTGTTTGTTGGCGGGACTTCTTCATTTTGGATGGAGATGTTTTGGTGTCCCCTCGACACGGCGATGGTGGGAAGGACAAGCAGTTTTGTGAGTTGGTCTAGGGAAACAAAATGTGAACAAAATGATGACATTGGATAGGTAAGATGATGACATCTGACATGAGATTATTCGTTGATTCCACACCATTGTTGTGAATCAACACAGTTATTGGCTAAGTGATTGCAAGTGTAATATTAGAGCCCAACTTCTAACACTGGGTACTCTGGTTTTGTTTTAGCCCATTATGTTGTCTTAGTTGTTTAGACTCTGAAGATTATGTTTCCCTTTTGTCATCCTCGCCTAACAACTTGATACTTGTCCTTTGGTGGTGTTTGTGTAGGAAGATGCCTAGAGGTCGAGGTCAAGGTTGGGGATGTGGTAGAGGTCATGGTGGTGGTTGTGGGCCCAACCACCAGAACACCCCTTCTCAGGGTTCCCACGAGGGCAATCGTGAGGAACAATAGGGCTCTCAAAATGATCAAGGAAGCGGGGGTCAGAATCATGACCAACTAGAGTTAGAGGGAGCTCAGTTGCATCATTTGCTTGAGGAGGTCCTTTCCCACTTAGGCCCTAGACCAGAGGGTACTCAATAGGTGGTTAGGGAAAGAGAAAGGCCTCCTATGAGGAGAAATGTCACAATGGAGTAGAAGACTATTTTAGCAGGACATATGAGGGATCTCTTGAGGGGCCATCCTCCTACCTTCAATGGTTCTAGACGTGGCTTGGAGGCAAAGACATGGTTGATCGATCTAAATAGGTGTTTTTCCCTGCATCTGTATGGTAGTAACACCAAGGCGAGATGCACCACCATGCACCTTAGGGGTTTTCCCTCTACTTTGTGGTTGTTGGAGGAACAAAAATTACATTTGGATATTGGCTCAGTTTCTTGGGAGATTTTTTTGGAGAGGTTCAGAGCTCAGTTTTTGTCAGACCATTGGAGGCAATGCCATGTTGATGAGTTCCATGAGTTGAGACAGATGGTTATGTCTGTAGATAAATATGAGCATAGATTCTTTGAGCTTAAGTAGTGTGCAGGCATAGGTTATGATGAGGCCATGTTGGTTCAACATTTTATTAGGGGCTTGAATGCCCGTATTAGTGGGGGAGTCTGTGTTTTCAAGCTGAAAACCATGGAGGTGGCAGTAGAGAAGGTTCAGATAGTAGAGGAGAATCTGGCCATGGCATTAGGAGGTTAGAGAGGTGTGCAGATTGGTAGTGAACCTCTAGCAGGTTTTGAGTCTCAAGGTGGTCAGTCTTAGACTGCGGGTTCCTCTAGGAGCCATCAAGCACCCGCTAAGAGTGGACAACAACAACAACAATGTTCCCAGCTGAAACCTAAGAACTCTCAGTCTCGACAAGGTAGTAGGCTTTAGTCTAGGAAAAATCAGAGTTGGTAGCGAGCCCAACATTATCATCCCAACCAGTTGGCTCAAAGCACACAATATACAATTAGTAGAGGTAGCTTCCAGTAGTCTAGTGTACCCTCAGGCAATAGGGGGTATGGCAGTTGTATAGAATGTTTTTCTTGCAGCCAACAGGGCCATATAGCTAGAGTGTCCTCAAAAGAGCACTTCAAGATTCATTCAAAGATTGACAACCTTTGAGCTGACAGTGGGTGATGTAGGTAGGTCACACAAAGTGTTTGCAGTGGTTAACAATCACTAGGCAAAGCATAAGGGCACAGTTTTGGAGGCTACAGGTAGAGGATAGACAACTGGTTTTGGAGTTGGTGACCATTCTACAACATAGGAGACTCGCTCTCAATGGTTGAGACTTTGAGCAGGTGAGGGTCTAGTGGGATCCTAATGATGATTTTTTTGTTACTTGGGAGGATGTATCCTAAATGTGAGAGTTATACCCTTTCTTGTTTGCAGGCTTCCAAGAGTAAGCCTAATTTTAGGGGGGGAGGATGTAGTGCCCCCCATTTTGTTCTCTATTTTACTGATAGTTGTTTTGTTTTGGATTGAGACATTATGGTACTTTGTTTGTTTTTGGACTCACTGCTACGATGATAGTTTGATGATACTTATATTATTGGTGTTTTATGCTTATGTTATAACTAGTTTATGGACTTAATTGATTATGTGGATTAATCTTATTATGAGCATTATGTGTTATCTGGTGATTTTTCTTATCTGGTTGTTAATCAACTGATTGTTATGAGTTGATATGGTTACTTGTTTCATGTGTTTTGGTGAAAGGGACAGTGTCACATTACTCATCTGTGAGTACCCTACTACGCTGCAATTTCCTTTCACAGTGTGCCTAATTGTATGATTATGTATATGCTCGACCATTTTGTGTGTTGCAGGTTGTAGGTACCAAGCATCGACTCCACCTGAATTGATAGGTTTGAGTGTTCCTTAAAACCCAATGGAATTTCTGAACGAAGGTAGCTCTTGGTCCCCTGTTTTAGCCATCATCCTTGAAGAGGATGAGTATCCGATTTTTACACCCTGTTAGTGTTGTCTGTAAGGTTGGTTTGGTCTGCCAGTGTTGTTGTGGTCTTGCTTGTCGACTTTGCTTTGTGGTCAGGTATTGATTGGTATTTAGTTCATTTGATTTAAATTTGTTCGATAAGTGTTTTTGATTTATTGTCGCATTAAAATAAAGTTGTTAAAGCTAAAAAGGTATTTTTGATAAGTGAAATAAATGCTTTTATATAATTATAGGTTATGATAAAATAAAATAATAATGTAAAGTTGAAGCTAATAAATAATATATTAAAAGGTAATTAATAAGTTTAAATAAATCAGAATATATCTAGTTGAATAAATATAAAAAAATATATCTAGATAACTGAAGTGAACAATAAATATAAAAAAAATAAAAATGATTAAATAAAAAGAAAGTTTGCATGCAGCAATGTGCACTCAAGAGAAGTTAATAAAATTGGTTATTTTTCCAAAAGAAAAGGGGAGGGAAATAAAAATCTTGAAATGGTCTTGTATGCTTCCGGTGAATATTTTCTTGTTTGGAGACTTCTATCTTGTTTTGGAGGTTTTGAATTGGGATTCTATGGAGATTGTTTGGGGTTTTGAAGTGATTGGAGTTGCAACTTGGGAAATTGGAGCTTAGCATCGAATCTACAACCGTGCCAATCGATTGAAGCCAGGTTCCATTATTTTTTTCAATTTTAATTTTGTTTAGAAAATGAATATTGAAAGATTGAGTTGTTTGATGCAAAACATTTACTTGTTAAATTCTGAGTTGCACAAATAGCAAATGCATTGTCTAAGAATTTTCTAAGCCCTTTTGTTGTAAATTGTTTTGTGCATATCTTGAAGCCCCAATTCTTTTGGGTATCCTGTTTATTTCATTTCTCTCTCACTCTTTGCTTTCTCAATCTGATTGCAATTTCTTGAGAGTTTCTGAAGCCATTTCAGCAAATCTAATTTGTGCTTTCACATTGGAGAGTTTTTAAGGCCTTCTCTTCATATACTTTGGCACCCACCTGCTATTCTCTGTTTATAGTCAGCCATTTCTTTTAGGCTAAATACCCTTTCACATCCCTGTATGTGATGCCTGTTTTCTTTTAAATGGGTATTATATTTTAATACCCTGCGCCATGCATTGAATCAAGTATTTCAAATGCAAATTGATTGCTCTGTATTTTTAATTTTCTTTCCTGCACCATATGTTTAGTTTTGGAGACTCCCTTCTAATTATTTCCTGGCTTCGACCCTATTTTGTATAGCAATTTAAATGTGAGCTATAGGCTCTCTCTCTCTCTCTCTCTCTCTCTCTCTCTCTCTCTCTCTCTCTCTCTCTCCCCCCCCAACAGACTGCCACTTGAGCAACGCTTGGGACTTAACCACTTGTCATCGTTTACTGTTGTGGTGTTTGTGGTTTATTTCTTGATTATTGCATTTGACACTGCATGTATCGATTTATAAGCATAAACTGTTGGTTCTACCTTGTGGTAATTGATGCTTGTATAGTGGCGAATTTATTATAAGCTTGGCTTTCGGTATCTACTTTGTTTTTCATTTGATGGGCATGTTTGCATTTGTCCTTTGACGTTGATTGTGGTGATTCTTGTATTATTTGTGTTTTATGTTTGGCAATGTATGCTTTGGTTTATTTCAATAGTTGTAAGTTGTGACTTCTTTTCATGTGTAGTTTATATTGGAGGCTATGTAATACATTTTATTTGATGAACCAAGCATATGCTTTATGTTGTGTATGGTGTATCATTCGATAGGTTGTGTATTCGATACTTGTAGTGTATATTCAATTCATTTTATTTGATGGAAATAATTTAAAACAACATTCGATTATTTACACACACAAACACACACATATATATATGATATGTTTGTATTCCATAATATAATTTGATATAATGTATTTCAAACAACATTTTGATTATAATATATATACATCTATAAATGTATATATACTGAACTAAGTGTGTATATATATGTGTGTGTGTGTATTCAAGTGTATATATAACAAAAGTATATTTCAGTACATGTGAACTAATTGTTTATGTTAATCAAGTGAAATTGGAAATTAAATATAGAAAAATTGCTCTACTTAAGTAATTGAAGGTTTGGTTAAATAAAGGAATTAAAGCATCTTTTTACTATTTAATGAATGTTGATTACTTCCTTAACTATTTGTAAAATCATTGTGTAATTGGTTACTTAGAATAATTGATATTGTGGTAAATGACCAAATTAAGTGAATTGTGTGGTTGATTCAAAGAGTCACATGGGATGTGGTAACAATGTATTTTGTGGTTGTTATGGGATTGGTTTCTTGTAATGAATATTGTATTGGTGTTTGGTAATGGAGTGATTTTGGAGATTGATTTAAGAGGGAGTCATTATGCAAGTGGTTAAGCTGGCTTCCAAAGGTTTGGCAGGGAGTAATCTTGTATGCATGGTTATTTTGATGGTTTCACTTTGAATGAAGTTTGGCAATGTTTTGTGTGTGCAAGAAGGTTCATGCCTTGCACTGTATATTTATTCCTATGATTATGTTATGTGTGCAAGAGGGTCTATGCCTTGCATGGTGTTTGCAGTCATATGATTATGTTTTGTGTGCAAGATGGCAATACCTTGCTTGTTGTAGGGTTTACTAGTTGCAAGTAGGGGGAGTGGCTCTCAATGCGGGTTGGAACCCAAAGTGGTGTCTAGGAAAACCCAATGGAGAGTTTCTCAATCCAATGATAACTTAATAATGAATTAGGGGGAATGGGTAGATTACACATTAAATAGGATAATGGATGCCTCACCCATTCCTATAGTAATTGTTTATGCTAAGGATGGGTTGAGAAGGCCTGATTGACAAGACCAACTTCCTTGTCCCCACGAAAGGAATGTTGCTTCCACATGTGTCACCCTATGGGGCTAGTGTCTAGTGAGAGACTATCAAAACAACCCATGCCAAGACCATGCGATGACACTCCTCCCTATTGCAATCTAGCATTCCCTAGTTGTATTTTCTCCTTCTATTGTGTAAATGCCTTTGGAAGCGATGTAAGTGTTATATGTGATGTTGGTATTTTTAGTAGTGTTGTGTTGGAGTCATGTATAGCCCTTGCTTATGTTAGCCTGATATCTATTTTTTTGGCTATTTGTTGTTGTAGGACCTTGTGTTATCTCCTAGCATGAGGGGTGGACCTTAGGGTTCCACATGATCGGGAGGTTGGTGCTTTTTCCTCCATTGGGTGCCCTTGTTGCTTGTTCGTGTGTGTGGAGGTGAACCTTGTGTAGCAAATTCTAGTTCATGCTCCAATTTGAGGAGACAGTCTTTATGTATATGCATTGTCAGTTCTATCTCTTTTGTACTTCAAATGTACTCTCCCCACATGTATTCAAGGAAACATTATTGTAAAAGTTGTAATGTTGTAACTGATTTGATGAACTCTCTTGTAATAGAAATTGTTAAGTGGTGTATATTGCATATGATAGTTATTTGAAATGATTTTAAATGTTATTTATTTGATGGAATGTTATGAAAGTGATTAATGTAGTATCTTATAATGTGGTGATTTAAAATAAACTTTTCTTGTTAGTTAACTCATGTTATCATTGTATTTAATGAAATGATTATTGTTTAATAGTTATGTTAGTAGCGTAGTTATGGAACCTTAGAGGACTTAGGTTAGACTTCATGTTGTCTTATGTTGTGCAATCTATTGTGTATTTCATTTAAAAAAAAATTGTTCCATTTTTTTGTCTTGTTGTGTGTTGTCCTCTGGGATTCTATGGCGAGGTGTTACACGTAAGGCGAATGGTTTTTGAAGGTTGGAGGTGACTTCCTAGAGCGTACAAATAGGATTACGGGTACTGATAACCAAGTAACTACCTGGGAGATCTTAATGGCCATTGGAACGATACTACGATAAATAAATACTTATGAGGCTAGGCTAACATACAGGAAGGGATGCTATAAAGAGATAGCACGAGGCTAGGAAGAGACAAGAGAGGTGGTGGCAGAGTAGCTCATAATATGGTAGGTTGGTTAGGAGAGAGAGCCAACCAAAATGAGAGAGGAGCTAGAGAGGTTAGGCTAGTGAGAGTCTAAGGCGAATCTATTTAGATTTGTAGATGATGTAATGAAAGCCCATTCGATGGCATGCAATGTTGTATTGACATTTTAGTAATAAAATAAAGCCATGTTTTTCTCGCATTTTGCTACATCAACCTATGTTGTTGTGTGAGTAAGAGCTTGTAAGGGGCAGTTCTAAGTGTGCCCCTATGCCACCTCTAGAAAGGGTAAGGAGAAGGCCAAGATTTGTGAGGCCTCCACATCAAGTTTTAAGATGTCATTTATAGATGATCTTTGTTTAGAACATGCTTCCAACCCTAAGAAGATTCCTTGCCCACTAAATGTGATATGGAAGTTATGGTGTGTATTGTTGGGAAAGTGGTAGATAAAGTTTGTGATCTAGAGAAGATGAGCTCGATCCACCATTCAATTTTGAAATGGTTATTTGTTGAAATCAATAGAGCTAATATCAAAGCTTCAATTCTTGACCAATCATTAAAAGGAACTTCAATTAGAAAGGAGAATATTTCCAATATCATCCATAATAAATGGACTGAATTAAAAAAAATTGTGCAATCTAAAAGAAAATTAAATTTCTAGAAAGAAACACCATGGTTGATATTAATAACACCACAATTAAATACTATGCAAAAAGTTTAAATATCCTTTATAACAAACCCAAAATCAAATTCATTATAATTTGGCTGACCCTAGCTCTAGAACCCATGGTAAGAAAATGGAGAGGCTGGTTTCTTTGAATTTTGAATGGCTGGACTTTGTCGAACACCATCAGGAACTCCTAAGAAAGGAATGGGATACGACTACTCTTAGTTCTCTTCTTAAGTGTAGGTGTTCGCTATTGTTTGGTTGTTTTTCTGCTAATTCTTGACTGTGTTTTAATTATTTAATGACCCTTCTTGCTGTGGGTAGTCCTACTGTGTTGTTACTATTTTGTTAGTTTTTTAGCTACTCTTTTATAAAAGGGACATGCCATCTTTCAAAACCTCCTTTGTACCAGTAATTTAAAATATATATTTATTATGTTTATATTTACTTTTGTGCAATGACAAACCTGCCCGCGAGTCTATGTGAATTCATTCTTTGTTTATCAATGCCTTTAGTTCGGGCCTGCAATAAGAGGGACTCAGAAACAACGTGGCCACATTTAGCCGAAGAAAGTATATTGTATAGCATGTTCGCTTTATCTTCCTGCTGGATAAAATAGAAATGAATTTCTTACAGAGTGCAATTTTATTTGTTTTACATTCTATTGGTTCAAATCGTGTAGCTATCAAAATCGTTAGATTCAAAACTTAGACTGCTAAAATTGTGAGATTCACAATTGAAATCTTGATCATTAAGAAAGTGAGATTTATGTCAACATATATTATTTTTGTATTTGATTATGTGAATTTCTTTTCTTGATGTTTCCAATCAAACTCTATAATCTATCATCAAGAAGAAGAAAACAAGATAAGAAAAATGTTTTTTCTTTTTTCAAAATGATATTTATATCACATATATGACACTTCTTTTTTTAGTCACCTATTCTTTCTCTTCATATTATTCTATGGCAAATCTACGCTACCATTTTAGATGTTTCAAATTTATAGTTTTTGTTGCCCTTTTTTTCTTTCTATGGTTTGAAAAAGAGTTGTCTAGTCCATGAAAAATAAGAAGTAAAAATTATTTTTTTAAGTGTAATTTGATCATATAATGATATTTTATGAATTCATTTTTTTTAGAAAATGTATTTAATTGGATTTCAAATTAATACTCTCATCAAAGATTTGAGTTTAACTTTTAGAATTTAAAAATAAAGAAAGTTTCCATATTTTATATTGATGAAGACAATTGTAATTTTAGTTGGTTTTTCAACAAATATTTATGGTAAGAGCTTCAAGTCTTGAGAAATTCAAATGTAAACCTTGAAAATTAAGGCTTTTTGGGGGTGTTTATTGGTGAAAGGAAAAAATTGTTTGGCTTTTTTTTCAAACTTTAAAATACCATATTTTTCTCATTTGATGAGATGTTTGGATTACCTCAAGTGTGAAGTAATTTTATGACATTATCACATCATAAAATGGTATTTTATGAACTTGACTTTTATAGAAAATAGACTTAATTGGATTTCAAATGAATACTCAATTAAAAGATTTAAGTTTAACTTTTAACATTTAAAAATAAAGAAATTTTCCATATTTTACATTGATGAAGATAACTGTAGGCTTTAGTCAGGTTTTTTCAGCAAGTACTTATGACAAGAGCTTTAAGTCTTGAGAAATTAAAAGATAAACCATGAATATTAATTTTTTTGGGGGTGTTTATTATTGAAAGTAAAAAATAGTTTAGCATATTTTTCAAACTTCAAAACAACATACTTTTCTAAGTCGATGACATGTTTGGATTACCTTGAGAAGTAACTTTATAAAATTAATACTTCAAAAATCTTGTTTTTAATTGTTTTGTGACTTGAAAATTAATAATTTGATGGGAGATATAAATATATAATTTTAGCTAAAGGGATCTAGGATTTCACTTACCTCAAAAAATGATCAATTTGCCGCAACCCATAGGTGATATGCATGTGCAATCCTCCTTCGATGAATGTTGCAACTTGCAATAGTCAATATAAAATTACAGTAATTTTTAATAATGGTCATGTTATTTCTTTTCTTGTAAGTTTCATAATTTAAAATTATAACTTACAACCTAAAAACTAAAATTAGAAAAGGAAAAAATAATGATGATTTCATTTAATTCACCAATTTTAGTAAAAGGTGTTACATACATAGACATAGAAAAGGAAAATTGTTCAAATTATAATATTTATTGTAATTCAAAAATATAATTGTGTTCTTTGAATGATGGGAATTCTAAAACTAACCTTGAATATAAGCAAATCTAATGACACCTAGATCATTTCAACAATTGTTTTACCAATACTTGTCTTGTTAGATTTAAGTTTCAAAATTGAAGTGCAATCGTCAATCTTTATTCTCCATTCATCTAATGGTTTTGAAAGGAAACTCACAAGCACGATGGCATTTCCATTAATATAATAAAAGAATAGTCATGATTGATGATAAATTTCTAAATTAAACTAAGTTGACATTATTTATATTTAATATAGAATATATCTAAATAAATCTATCTTGATATTAAGTGTGAATTTGTGAAAAAAGAAGAAATTCAATCATTTATCTAGACATATCTAATGGATAATAGTTTATTCTAGGACTTCTTCCACCAACATTTGTCCTTAAATAGAACTTATGTCATTGATCGTCATTCATCAGACGACAAACATTGGACAATAAAGAAAACTGACTATCTAAAAAATTAATTTTAATATCAACCTTCAACCACCATCAAACAAAGTGAACATATAATATAAAATAAATATAATGAAGTATATTTTTGAAATGACAATGACAATTAAAGTGCATATGGTAATGCTTTATCACTCATATCATCATTCTATATATTCTAAAAGAATAATTATAAAAATAAATAGAAAAAAAAACATCTGAATCGTTGATTTAAACAAATCTAATTGATGATGGCCTATGGACTGTACTTCTTCATCCAAAGATTTCCCTATTAGATTAAGGCCTTAGAATAGAACTTCAATTGTTTATCATTTTTTATTGAACAACATATATTGGAGAATAAAGAAAATATTCATATCCAAAACATAATACTTTAATATCAACCTTTAGTTTTTGGTTGGTAAAATATAAACATATAAAATAAAATAAAATAAAAATTGTTTTTTGAAATTATGATGAAAATGAATTTTCTCTAAGTCATGCTTCGTCACTTGAGTCATCAAATTTTATATATTCTAAATCATGCTTTGAGCATTATTCAAAAAAAAAATGATTCATTTGGATAGATCAAAGGTAGGAATAAATCATAGAGATGGAAAATAAAAAACATAATGATGACGTTCTTACTAAATTTAATCATGGAAGGTAATATCTTGCATTGATTATGATGAGAGCCACACCGCTCGAAATCAACACAAATCACAACAATAGATACCAACACAGAAGATGCGAGACAAAAAAGAAAAACTCACTTTCAATTGTTTTCAGAAAATGAAATTATAGATTCAAAACTTACATGCTACAGCCTCATGGGCTTGATTCATTACACCAAAATCAACTCTCAAAACAAAAATATTATTCAAAGCCATAATTTGCACTAATGGAGCCACCTTCTACAACCCCACCTAACCCTTTTTATTTTACCCCAATAACTGCCCTAGAATGTTCTAGAAAGTTCAACTTTCCCTTTTGTTTTGGCACCAAAAGTCTCACCGATTGATTTCTTGCCTAGGAGGAAATTTTGATGAAATTCACTTTTTAGAGGAGCAACTTCGCAAGGCCATAACTATTGATCTGGGCGTTTGATTTGCTATTATTGAATATTGTTGGAAAGCTGTCAAAGAGATCTAAAACACTAAAATCCCATTGAAGGTCAGTTTGTCAACTTTTTGAGTTGTTTTAGGGCCTCTAAAGTCTTCATATATGAAATTGAAGCTGCATTAGAGAAATTTCTTGAGACGGAAACTTTAATATCTCCCAAACGGTGCATGGTATTGAGGTGATTCTTTCACGACCATAAATGTTTTTCAATTTTGCTTCTTGGGGTAAATTTTTAGGTCATACAAGCTCGTTTAGGCCAACTTACTAAAAAATAGTAAGTGACCATTTTTTCACTATTTTTGACTTTTGACTGTCTTAAACCCCTTAAGTTCCATCATGGGACTAAAAAAAAATACAAAAAATAAGGAAAAATATTTTTTTTGGGTGATGCAAGATTTCCCTACACCATTGGATGCTCTTGCATTAGACGCCCAGGATAATTTGAAAAGTGACCCTGTCACTTCTTAGGAGTTAGAGGGAAACCAAGATGGTTAACCTCAGCCTCAAACAACCATGATGAATCTTTGACAAGTCTTCCTATCCATTTCACCAAGTACTTTGTGTATTGCCTGTTTCTTGTGCTCCTACCCACACGACTATCCAAAATTTCTTCTATCTCCTCCTTTTTTGAAGCAGGTGCTAGAATATTCCACTGTGCTTTTATTATTTCTTCATCAATTCCTCCTTCACGATATTCTATTAAATCTGAAATGTTAAACATAGGTGAAATATGAATTTCATTAGGAAAATCTACCTCATATGCATTTCCTAAGTCATGCTTCTTCAGGATCTTGCATGGTCCAAACTTCTTCATCTTTAACTTGTTGTATGTACCAATAGGAAACCTTTCCTTTTGCAAATGAACTATGACTTCATCTCCTACTTGGAACTCCTTATACCTCCTTTCTTGATCTACCTAAGCCTTATATTGTGAGTTCATCTTATTGATATGTTTCTTCACCTCTTCATGCAAATTCTTTAACTGCTTAGTAAAATCTTCTACCTCAGCACTACTCTTCTCCCCCTTATCCATCTTTCTTAGTTCAGAAGTAGTTCTTGGACTAATCCCATACACAATCTAGAATGGTGATTTACCAATGATCTTGTTGATAGAATTTTTGTAGCAAATTCAACCTATGGTATAATCAAATCCCATCCCTTGGGCTTGTCTCCTACTAAGCATCTCAACAAGTTACCCAAACTCCTATTCACCACCTCAGTTTGTCCATCAGTCTGTGGATGGTGTGTAGAACTGAACTTCAAATCTGTCTTCAACTTCTTCCATAATGTCCTCCAAAAATAACCAACAAATTTGGCATCTTTGTCTGAAACTATACTCTTTGGTAGACCATGCAGTCTCACCACCTCTCGAAAAAACAACTCTGCAACATGAACAACATCACTCATCTTATGACACAGAATGAAATATGCCATCTTTGAAAATATATCCACCACCACAAATATGGAATCATGCCCTCTTTGTGTCCTTGGCAAGCCAAGAACAAAATCCATGCTAATATCCTCCCATGGCCTCTCAAGTACAGGTAATGGTTGATACAATCCAGTATTCTGACTTGTTCCTTTTGCCATCTGACATACTCTGCAACTTTGTACAAACTTCTTCATATCTTGTTGTAATTATGGTCAATAATAATTCTTACTAACAAGAACAATGGTCTTATCTTGACCGAAATGTCTAGCCAATCCTCCACTATGCTTCTCCTTGATTAGATTCTCTCTCATATAACTCCTTGGAATGCACAATTGGCTTCCTCTAAAAAACATCCCATCTTGGATTAAGAAATCCAACCATCTTGTCCTATCCAATGTAACAGGTTCCAAACAAGCTTTCCAAGCTTTGACAAAGTCTAGATCTTCAAGATACAAACTCTTGAGTTCATTGAACCCAACAACCTCTATATTCATCTCTATCAACAAATTTTTCCTTCTACTCAAGGAATTTGCAACTCGGTTTGACCTTCCACTCATATGCTTCAAAATAAAGGTATAACTTTGCAAAAACTCAACCCATTTTAAGTCCCTTTGATCTAACTTTCTTTGACTATTTAAATACGAAAAAGCTTGGTGATTAGTATATAAAATAAATTCCTTTGGAAACAAATAGTGTCTCCATTTCTTCAAAGCCTAAACTATAGCATAAAACTCTTGATCATAGACAACATATTTCTTCTTAGCATCATAGACATTTGTCATTATCTTGAGACAAGGGAACTAGGAGAGAATATTGGTGGCTTCCCATGTGGCATCTTCTTCCATTGGAATAATAACTCCTCAATTGTATGATCATGAAGGTATTAGGTGTTTTTCTAACATAACATAAAGTATTAAATATGAAACCCTTATCATTTGATATATGGATCTCTATTATAGTTTGAGTAACCATCCCAATCACTTTCTTAAGACAAGGGACATGAAAAATTGGATGAATTTTAGAATAAGTCGGGAGTGCTAACTTAGAATATGCCACCTCACTAATGTGTTGCAATGCTTGGTAAGGACTATGAAATTTGGGACCCAACTTATGACCTTGCTTGTCCTATAATGGAAGTTTATTTTAGGCTTGAGGCATAAAAACCCAATTAATAATTTTGAAGGTATTCTCATTTGATGTCAATCCTTTTATTTTTTCATGTAATATTTGGTTAATGTTAGATTGGATTTAAGGATTCTATATATGGCCTCATATTTTACTAGAGCATTATAAATTGCTACAATCTTTGAATGAACTAAAACAAAAGTACATAAGGAGGGTGGGGGAGTATCATAGAGGGCCTTACATGAGGTAATTTTAGAAGTAATATGATGAGTGGTATTTTACCACCACTCAATGAGAAGTAACCACCAAGCACATTCTCCCTATCGTTGAAACACATAACAACAAAAGAAAATCTAAAATAATTTTTAATAATCTTAGTTTGACCATAAATTTGAGGATGATAAGCCAAATTCATGTTCAAGGTAGTTCCCTATAGCTTAAACAACTCTTGTCTAAATCTACTAGTAAAATTTGGATGATGATTGATGATAATAGAGGATGTCATCTCATAGAGTTTGAAGATGGAATCCAAGAAGTGTTGAGCAACCAAAATTGTAGTGTACAAGGTAAGATAATGTATGGAAATACGCATATTTTATCAAGCAATCGACCACAGCCAAAATGAACTATTTACCTCTTGAGAGTGAAAGCTCGATAATGAAATCCATATAAATATTCGTTCAAGTTGTCTTTAGAATAGGAAGTGGCTATAAATCATGGGGCTTTGAGACCTTCCCCTTATTCCTTTGATACACGTCACATTCAACTACAAATACCTTAACATCTTACTTAAGACTATCCAAAAATAAATCCTACTTCAATTGCTTCTAGGTCTTAAAAGAAAATTCGAGACCTATAGTAATAGAGGAGTAAAATTCCATTAATAACAAAGGCTTGAGTGGAGAGTTGGGAAGTCAATAAATCTAGTCTATATAGGTGAGGACTTTGCCTATCTAGAAAAACCTTGTCACAAACTATGGATCTTGTTCCAATTGCCTAATGATACCTTGAACTATAGGGTTAGAAAACTATTTGCTCCTAATCTCATCCATCTAATTGAGTACCAAGAAAAGTAGAGAAAGTATTGAGGATTCCTCTTCATATTGACATAAAAGGGAATTTGCTACCACATTATTTTATCCTTCTTGTACACAATCTCATAGTCATAGCGCTACATTTGTATCACCAATTTATGTTATTCTAGGGATGGCATATTTTGCTACAATTTTTTTTCAAGCTATGATGATCTATTTTGATCTAGAACTTGTGGCTCAAGAGGTAAGGATAGAAAGGCAGCTTGAAAAAATGTATAGAAGGATTAGTAAGCTTTGATGGTATGGTTTCTAAATCTTTTTTCAATAGATAAAAATCCAAACTGATTGAAACATTGAAATGGATATTTCTAAGGAGCTTATAGTATTTGTAACTAGAATACCAATATAGGAACAAAAATATGTATAGATAGGAGGATGGAGAATGAGAAATTGAAATTATTTTAAAGGGAAAAGAGAAGATGAAGAAGCTCCATATTGAGTTTGATTGTGCATCCCTTTTGAAGCGTTAGGATGAGATGGCTTTGCAACTTATTCACTATATTAATTTTGAATGTAAATTCAACCTCATTTACTCTTTTTTGTTTTTCCATCCTCAATCATTTTAGGCATGTTGTATTGGTCAATATCCCTTTCTTTCTATTGTCCTTTCCAGAGTGATTGGTGTTGGATTTTGGTCTAGGTAAATGTTTTATGCCTTAGCACTAAGGGCTTATTTTTCTCCATGTGAATTATGATCACTTTTCAAAACCTCAATGCTCATTGTATAATGTGGATGTTCCTTCAAAATATCAAACTCATGACAAATCCCCTAATCCTTGTTCTATCCCTTTGAGGGTGAATGCTAGCTTGAAGTTGGTAAAAATTTGTTTTATGGCAATGTCACAAGATCCTAGTTCTGACCCCCCCCTTCCCCCCTCTAGAAAGGGTAAGGAGAAGGACAAGGTTTGTGAGGCCTCCACATCAAGTTTTAAGATGTCATCTATAGATGATCTTTGTTTAGAACATGCTTCCAACCCTAAGAATATTACTTGCCCACTAAATCTGATATGGAAGTTATGGTGTCTATTGTTGGGAAAGTGATAGATAAAGCTTGTGATCTAGAGAAGATGAGCTTGGTCCACCATTCAATTTTGAAATGGTTATTTGTTGAGATCAATAGAGATAATATTAAAGCTTCAATTCTTGACCAACTGTTGAAAGGAACCTCAATTAGAGAAGAGAATATGTCCAATATTATCAAACATAAATGAACTGATTTAGAGGAATTTTGCTATCTGAAAGAAAATTAAGTCAAGTTGTACACTATGGTTGATATTAGTAACACCACAATTAAAAACAATGCAACAAATTTAAATATCTTTTAGAACAAACTCAAAACTCAAGTTCATCCTAATCTGGCTGACCCTAAATCTAGAACCCATCGTAAGAAATGAACATCTGAAACTCCTAAGGAGAAGGATGCAACAACCCTTAATTCTCTTCAGATTTGTTTGTGATTTTATGTGTAGATGTTCTTTACTATTTGGTTTTTTTGTTTTTTTTTTTCTAATTCTTGACTGTGGTTTAATTATTTATTGGCCCTTCTTGCTGTGGGCAATCCTACTGTGTTTTTCAATTTTTTTAATTTTCTATGCTCTTTTATAAAAGGGATGGGCCATCTTATATCAAAACCTCTTTCTACCAATAATTAAAAATATATATTTACTTTTGTGCAATGAAAAATTATACCTGCGAATTCATTCTTTGTTTATCAATACCTCTGGTCCAGGCCTGCGGTCAAGAGGGACTCAGAAACAGCATGGAGACAATTAGCTGAAGAAAGTATGTTGTATAGCATGTTCGCTTTATCCTCCTGGATAAATTAGAAATGATTTTTTTACAGTGTGCAATTCTATTTGTTTTACATTCTATTGGTTCAAATTTTTAAACTATTAAAATGGTGAGATTCAAAACTTAGACTGCTAAAATTGTGAGATTCAAAGTTTTGACTGTCAGAATGATAAAACTGAATTTTGAATTGAAATGTTGATCATTAAGAAAGTGAAATTTATATCAATATATATTATTTTTAGATTTGATTACGTGAATTTTTTTCTTGATGTTTCTAATCAAATTATATAATCCATCATCAAGAACAAGAAAATAAGAGAAGAAAAATGATTTTTCTTTTTTCAAAATGACATTTATGTCACATTTATGACTTTTCTTTTTTGAATCAGCTATTCTACGCTATCATTTCAGGTGTTTCAAATTTATAATCTTTGTTGCTCTTTTTTCCTTTTTGATGGTTTGATAAATCCATACAATGAAACTCGTATTAGTGTAAATTTTGTGTGAGTTGAATTGTTTATGTTGTAAACAAGCTCTCTAGTCTAATGAAAAATAAAAAGTAAGACTTGTTTTTTAAGTGTAATTGGTCATATAATGATATTTTATGATTTTGATTTTTCTAGAAAAATATTTAATTGGATTTCAAATTAATACTCTCATCAAAAGTTTGAGTTTAACTTTTAAAAGTTGAAAATAAACAAAGTTTTCATATTTTATATTGATGAATATAATTGTAGTCTTAGTTGTCTATTCAACACGTATTTATGCTTAGAGTTTTAGGTCTTGAGAAATTCAAATATAAACCTTGAAAATTAAGGTTTTTTGGGGGTGTTTATTGGTGAAAGGAAAAAATTGTTCGGCTTGTTTTTCAAACTTCAAAATACCATATTTTTCTCATTTGACGAGATGTTTGGATCACCTCAAGTGTGAAGTAATTTTATGACATTATCACATCATAAAATGGTATTTTATAAACTTGACTTTTCTAGAAAATAGACTTGATTGGATTTCAAATGAATAAAAATTAACATATTTAAATTTAACTTTTAACATTTAAAAATGAAGTTTGTTTTCATATTTTACATTGATGAAGATAATTCTAGGCTTAGTCAGGTTTTCAACAAGTACTTATGCCAAGACCTTTAATTCTTGAGAAATTAAAATATAAACCTTGAATATTAAATTTTTTGGGAGTGTTTATTATTGAAAGGAAAAAATTGTTTAGCATATTTTTTAAACTCAAAACACCATACTTTTCTAAGTCGATGAGATGTTTGGATTGCCTTGAGAAGTAACTTTATAAAATCAATACTTCAAAAAATCTCGTTTTTAATTGTTTTACATAACTTGAAAGTTAATAATTTGATGTGAGATATAAATATACTAGCACTTGCACCAGAAGGGGTGCAAGGGTTACGCCGATAGAGAAGTATATTTAAGCAAACATGCTAATTAGCTTTCATTGTAGTGTTCATATCAATTTGTAATAGAAGCTTGAAATACATACAAAATATATTTTTTTTACAAATGTTTGAAACAAATAGAATTTGCTTCTGAACTACAATTTTTGATATGGCCATTTGAAGGAATGATTCATAGTAGTCTCATTTGTGATGCTTTTATAGTTGATGTTTCTGCATGCTTGTATGAAAAGAGTCTGCATCAAGAAGCTTTTGTTGTCCAGTTATTTGTTCCTAAACATGGAAAGAAAAAGTTAGAACACTCATCAGAATTGCATCAATTGTTTTATTTGTAAAGTAAAAACAAAGGAAAAAATGAAATCAGTTGCTAGAAGAAGGAACTATAGGAGAGAGAATATTCTTTTGGGTGGCATTTTAGGTGCACTTGATCCAAAAACAAAAAGAACTACAATTATTAAGCAACCACCTGTAGACCATGAAGATGTGAGTAAATTAGTTTGTAATTTATGTGTAAAACATATACTATAAAGAGCATATTAATAAGAATTAAATAAAATTTGATGAAGAGAAGTTTGAAAGTAAAAATGTGTACCTATACTACTCATAATGAAATCAGACGTAGTCGGAGCACTTCCTTTTTCTTGATAATTGTGTATGGATTGTTTTTCATTCATGAATATGCAATCAAATCCAACTTTTGATTCCCTTTATCCATTCATTTTTCCCCCACATAATGACTATAATTATGAGGCTTGAATGAGCTGAATCAATCCCAGAGGCTATCTCATCCATCAATAATGTTCAGAAAAGTAGTGAATTTTTTTTAAAGACCCTGGGCATGCTAAGTTAAGCCACTACAGCCCACCAGTTGTGAGAGGCCTTTGTTGTTGCCACCACAATATGGCAATTTGATGGATTGCAAAATATATGTTGGTAAGAAAAAATAATAATTCGCTACCTTACAAGAAGCAGCAAAGTTGATCATTTGAAACAAACAACTAAGTTTAGTCATCACTCATTTCATAAAATTCGAAGCAACTTTTGCATGTTAACAACAATATAACGGTACACAACCTGTTCACGTGTCATTTGATTTCATTTGTAAACCTAGAATCTATGGCCTGCTTCTCCCATTAGTGTTCAAATATGTTTGAAGGGATTATTCAACCTTCCTGTGCAGAAGATTTTCATGAAATATGTACACTTGCAGCTAATCTCCTAATTACTTCCATGAAATTTATACACTTGCAACTAGTCTCCTAATTACTTCCATGGCATCCACCTTAGTAGAATGAGATCCAAAATTATACATAATCATCTTCTCTTTGACACATTCAATGAAGCATGTATTCTCTACATGTGTAATGCTTCTGCTATAGTGCAGATCACTCTGATCTATCATTAGCAACACTCACCGATTGACATAGCTTGTTGGCGAGGAGGTTATAAACATTGTATTGTACAGTTATTTTGTGCCTGTACATTGAAAAACATAAGTAAACGCCTTGTAGTATGAAATGTATGTAATCTTCTACTTGTAATAGTACAAGATTCTCCATCTGTACTTTAGCACGCTTTAATTGCATTTGCTATCATTGTAGATGAAGAAGTTGCATGATATGCTTTTGAGCATTGTGTGATCAATTTTTTGAGAGAAATAACCAAAGAAAATGAACGTTTCTACTAAATTTACTGGTGGTTATAACCTTTAACATTAAGGGTACTGTCATGTCCAATTTTATTTGTCATGGTTTTAACTTCTATGGATGAAAAATAATCTATTCTACTGAAAAACTTTGTTGGGATTTATTAAAAAGCTAAGGGGTGGACTATTACACTTAGGAGATACAAAATTCCACATAGAAAGATAATTGAGGATTTCTTGCAGTGACAATTGAAGGTGCCTTCTCTATCACATTTGAGGCAAGGTTCGCATCGCAGTGTTTTGGGAACATATTAAGAAAGTGTTTGCTCAAGCAAATGATTCCATCATCATCCAGATGAACCAAATCAATTTTGAGATGGGACAATTGAGGCACACTGCTTTTTCTCATTTTGAAGGTTGTCTTGGAAAGTTTGAGGAACCAGAATTCTACTAGGTTTTGTGGCTTTTCACCTAGAATGTTGTATGCTCAAAGACAAACTTGCAACAATCGATATATTGACTTTGGTAGATGCCAAATTTGTCTGGTTTTGAGACATGTTAGGGATCAAATGAGCTGTAATCAGGTAGGTCAATTTTATAATGACACATTCCAAGTTTCCTTGCGTAAATTACATTCTTAGTCTTCAATATTTCCCTTTTAAGTAAATAATCTGGGTGGGTGTTGATGGAAATATTTTTGTAGCTAACACATGTTGGCATCTTGTAGTTTACCATGTGAGACCTTGTGTGTTTTTTTTGTTCTGTTAATGAAGGTTTACAGCAGATCTGTCAACCTTCAGATACAAATGAGTGCCCAGGCCCTGGGCATGTTCCTACACATGCTTTTTGGCTTGCTTTGTGATAGTTGTAGTGGTGCTGGAAGGAAGTTCAATGGTTCCTAGGTTAATATTTGAACCTTCACGTTACATTGCGGTAACACCCCTGCCTCTACTCTGTCACACGTGGTGGACATGATATCTTGATATTATTGTTGGTGTTTCTCCTTCTTTTCCCTGGTTGGTTTAGTGATTACTCTTTCAAGAATATTTGACTTGTGCTTATGCATGCTTATGGATTTCTCCACTTGTACCCTAAGCATGCTTTATATGCAAGTCTATATATTTGGAGCACTCGTTGTCATTGTACAATGTAATTTAATTTATTCTAGCACATGCTTTAAGCATTATGATTTTTTTTGTCTACATCCACTTCGTTTTCTGTATCTTGTGTGCATGTCATTTTCTTTATACTCTTTTTCTTTTGCTACTATTTGCTCTTCATATTATAAAACATTGACAAAAGTTGGATTTTATATTTGCTTATTTGTGGGAAATAGTATCAAGGAAAAACTTGTCAATGTTTCTTGATTTGAAATTTTGTTATTCAGATACAATTATGCAAGAGAAAAAGCACATTTTCTACCAAAGAAAGATTCAATAAAAATATATTGGACGTTTTATTAATAGTTTTTGTAATACTAATGGACTAACACACTACAAACATAAGGAATGAGTCAAATTACACCCAACTTATGAACAAGGAAAAATGAAGGGACACAAAATGGTTTAAACTTACAACAGCCTGGTTTTATCGACCAATAGATAAGTATACTGTAGACAGACACTCTTTTGTAGACAGATAAAAATGCTAGACTATTTTTTATACTATCCACTTTATTGTTTGAAATGGATAATCATACCACCCCATTATTGGTAGTTCTGTAATACGTTGTTTATAACTTCTAATATTTACACCTGTCAATTGCATTTGCTTGAAAGTCTCAAAAGCTTTTTAAAATAATCCATTTTTTGCATTTCCTGCAATCTGCCAAACAGTTCTATCTCTGTTGAGATTACTAAGAATGTATTCAAGTGCACATTGCAGATTGCATATGCTCAATGTTTTTTGCTTGTATTATTGTTTCTATGTGCAGGAGACGTGTCAAATTCCACTTCCAGTACAACTAAAGTATCTTTGACCATAAATACAAGTGTGGTGATTTCATTTTCCTTCTAGCATATTAACCCCATTATGACTGGTCTGGTGTTCATATGTTGCTTTCATCTCCTGTTGCATTCCTGCTCCATACTTGTTCATTTGTTTTCTCACTTCTACATTGCTGTTTTGATTGCAAGTCAGCTTCTTGATTGCATTCCCTTACACTTTTCAAAACCTTAGTCTGCTGCCACAAACCATGACTGGAAAAATTGCATTCAGATTCTTCCAGATTATTGAAAGGCTAGGTTGTATAAAATGACAAATCAAATCATCAGATGTGGAATCATAAAATTCATGGGTGGGTATAGTCAAGCATTACTGAATCTCTAATTGATTGGACTCTCTTTAAGTATCGATACTCCAAGAATATGCCTCGCTCACCCAACCCATTTTGTCATATTCTTTCACTACCCTATTGATTAACCCTTTTTATGCATCTACTTCTGGTTGGCAGGCTCATAAAAGATCTGTAAGTTGTAACATACAATTGTAAGAATGTTTAACCCAACTATCATATAGAATATAAAATCATGCTCAGTGCAATCATAAGCAAAATATGTAAGCAATGAACCCATGTGGTTCTCATAAGGATGCTGAGAATGGTAAGAGAAATTCTGGCTCACAGCCCAGTTGGATTTAAATTGAAATAACCAATGTTGTGGAAGTGTACATATCCTGTCTCAAACCTAGGCACTTTGGAAACGCAACCTAACCAAGGATGTAGGAACAGGTTACCCCTGCATCCCCTAATATTACAATCGCATTGGAGGATGCATTTTCCTCAGACACCTCATGCACCTAGTGCAATAGACAAGCTGGAGAAGAGGGAAAACGAGGCTAAGAAGAAACCAAATAATGTCCTCAAAATACATACACAGTGTCCTGAATGTCATTTAGAAAACATGTCTAACCCTATCACTCTAATTTCATACATAGTTTTCTTATTATTAGCTGTTGTATTTTTCTTCATCAATGTATCTGTGAGGAATAATTGGGGCATCTTCCAGCTGCAAATTTACATTTTTGCTTATGTTGCAAGTTAGATGTTTGTTAAGAGGGTTCTTTTACACTGAGGAATGGTGTTTCACTTTTCATTTAACACATTAAAAGCATTTCTGGCTATGCGATAGTAATCAGTTTGAATTAAAAGGCTGCCTTTGATGGTTAGGACCTCACATCTGACATTTTCTCGACATGAAATCCCCCAACCCTGCAGCGTTGTAGGGATTAGCAGGATTGAAAACAAAACTAAAATGCTAATATTCATGCACCTTAGTCTGACAAGGATTTAAGAATCAGAATTGTAACGAGATTCTAAGCGGCAGTTTCGGTAGGTCACGACCCCTGCCAATGAAAGGGTGGGGGACTTGGCCTTCGAGACCTAGAGGACCCTACAGAGGTGGAATCGCCAATTTAGAGTTTCTGATCACATATAGGAAAAAAAAATTGGTGGCTCATTCAAATACTGACCTCATGATTGAACGGACGAGAAAATTGGCCATATACAGGAAACCCAGTAAACTCATTCAAACCAGAGCTAGAGACTGACCACAAGATTGTGCTTCAACGATGACGATGAAAAAAAATGGGCAGAGTTAGCAGGAAAAATATTACGAAACCTTACCGAAGCAGTTGTTTTTTCAAACGAGACGATCCAAAAGCCATCTCCGTACAGCTATTACTGCAATCTATTCAATAATAAATGGAAAGTACGCGTAAAATATTGCGGTTTAAGAGCTAGAGACGAGATTTTTGCAGCCACATTTATGGGAAAGAAGCCAAAGTTTATAGGGAAGGAATTCCGACGAATTGTGAGTGGTACCCTGTTTCTCCAGGTGGAGTTTTCAGGCGTGAGACTTGTTTCCGCCGAAAGCTCACACTATATATAGCCTATCGGCTAATTAATGAATGAATTAATATCCACCTAAGTGGCTTGAAAGTTGATTCTTGCAATTTGTTGTTTTGGAATTGGAGGTTATAATGCACAAACACAATGGAAAATTAATTTATTGACTTACATTTATATTCAAACTACTTACAATCCTCAATTACTAATCCACCCATCCAATCCATAAGCTGAGACTCAATTCCACAAATAGGAAAAACAAAATTTCACTAAACAAAGAATGTGAAGAAATCAATCAAGTATAACTCATCCCAAATACAAACATTAATCAGATTGGATTTAGGTTTGAATACTTAATCCATAAATTGAATCTATAAAATCAAACAAATTGAGACCAAATTCCATAAATAAATAAAAAATCCACTTTCATTTGAACAAATCATTAAAATAAGATGGCTGATCTACCAATTGAAGTCAAATCTATACTCAATATCATAATAATAATAAAAAAACCAGGCATTTCTCTAAACAGACATTTCATCTCATTCACTGTCTGATTTTTCTAGACATTTGGCGTATATTTTGGTTAGAAGCTTGTTTGAAGTTTCAGCAGTTGTTGTTTGTTTGTATTTGTCAAAATAGAATTAAAGAATGTGAACTTCATGTTGTAGCGTATTTGAGTTTGCTAGGATTGTGGCTGAGCAAGGAAATTGCTTACTTCAAATTAATTGTTAACTTTTTTGCTTTTATTGTTAAAAGATTTTAGTTGTTCATTCTGTTAGGGTTAGAGATGGCAGATCTAACAATTAAATGCAGATTTTATATAAAAACAGAGAAACTAAAACATACACAGAATAAATCATAACACAAAGATTTAACGTGGTTCACCCAATCTAGGCTACATCCACCAAACCGCAGCCATCCAATACTTTTATTATCCAGTGAAAAACCCTATTACAATCTTGCGAATAATCGCGTTTTTCATCATACTGAAATACCCATTCGAACCCCTTTTTACCAAGCTTAGAAGCTTCCAGATTTTAAGGTTCTACAAAATCGGATTTTTCCTTTTTCATTGATTTTTCCCTTTTTCGGTGACGGGGGGCCAGGGTGTACAGTATACCATGGGCTATACAGTATAGCATGATCAATCGCCACATACCAACACATTCTGGGTGCTCATATGTTTAGCATTTATAATCAGTATACACTTATTTAGAATGCATGTGACCAAACTGCCTGTTGCATATAAGGTGGCTTCAATGTAATAATTAATTAGTTAACTTGAATTTTAAGTAACATAATTCATGGAATTTCACCTGCAGAGAATGATGTAATAATATCTATTACACTATTATAAAGAATTCGAGTGTTTGGTGGATGATTTTAGTGACATAACCAAAGACACCCATATGATTAACATAAAAGAACATGCTATTCTCCAATAACTCTAAAATGGGTCAAGATGATTGAGCACAGGGAGATTCCAGTAGCACAGTGGGATGTAGGCTGCGAGGATTCAATTTAGATTGAGGAGCAGCAGTGTTGGTATGGTTTCAATTGCTGAAGTTAGATTAGTCTAGCAGTTCCAATGATGAGGAGTATGCTCTAAGATTTGCATTGGACAACGAGTTGATTAGCCATCATATTTATGTGTGTTTGGTAGAAATTGTCTGACACTCAATCAATCTCAGACCACCTTGTTTCAAAAAAGTCAATAACATTATTATAAATCGTAAACACTAAAACTTAAAGCACTCATCGTCATTTTCAACATTCATATATTTAGCAGCAGCTTCTTTAAATTTTTAAACCCTCAGCAATTTGTTTAATTTATCAATTATCTCAAATTCATTGATATATTTTTTACATAAATGATATATTGCAGCATTTTGTATTGCTGCTTAATTTTTTTATTTAATTTTTCAGTCCCCATGCCAACTCCAAGTTCTGGAAGACTTATCAAGATGTTTTTGTAGTAAATAAAGTAGTGGTTGCTGTGATTGTGGGTTATTCTGAAATTGGGAATCGTGGTGAGCATTTGTATTAGTTGAATCAAATGCAAATTGCAGGTATGAAGTTTTACCTGATTTATTGGACAGCAATGAGTTCAGGGTTTGTTCTTAATGGCCATCATGTAGAAGCCCTAAAGCTTTTCCATCGAATGTAAAAGAGAGTAGAATCCTTGTCCAGGAACGAACTTTCATTTATTTTGTTAGCATTTTTCATAATCTGTTCAATCCTGTTCTTGCATCTTGTGGCCATTGCTAATATTTACGCGTTTCTTGAGTTTGGGTATTTGCAAGGATATTTAGAGTGCATATATAATTCCTATGTTTTAGGGGTTGTTTGTTCATGACATTCTTTATGTTTTCTATTTCCTGATGCTATAGTACTGCAAATTGAAACAGAGAGAGAACCTGGAGCAAACAAGGACATCTCATCATAAGCCTTCACATCCCAAAATTCCAAGGTAAGCAAAACCCTAAAGCACAAGGGGTGTCGGGCATTTCCTCAAATGCCTAGGAAATATTTAAACCCTGCAAGACAACCCACTGCTTTGCCATTACCTTAAAAAGAAAACAAGAATCAAAACCCCTAAAAGTAAAGATTGTGATTGTCAGCGATTTATGTTCAAACTGTTAGAACCTAAAATAGTGTGAACCTTCGAACAAATAATAAAATTATTTCACAGAATAAAACCCCCTTGTAATCCATCTAAACAAAGAATCATGAATACAATGATAATTTTTTTTCATAAAATCAACTATACCCAAAAGCCGCTTCAAGCAGCCAAATCGATAATCAAAAGCCATAAAAATATAACATTCGTCCTACAACTCAGATCCACGCTAGATGCATCAGAGTTTTTACCTAATGAGCAACTTAATCTCTACGAAAAAAAGGTTCTAAGACTAACATACCTTGTTCAGCTGCAATCGCTTGGCAAGCCTTGCTCCTTCGTCCCTTCGTCCACCACTAAGAGCGAAGAAAAAGCGTAAGGAGTGTATGAATCAAACAAAGACATATTTCTGGCAATGATATCAAACTTCAGCAGGTGGGAAGATATTAACGCATCTGCAAAATATCTCTCTTAAAATTTGATTTTCCGTGGGAAGATATTAACGCATCTGCAAAATATCTCTGTTTAAATTTGATTTTCCATAAGTTACAAACATCAGGTCAATGCATCACCAGCCCTCCCATCAGCAGTAAATGCATAACCGAGTACACAAAGCAACGGACGACCAAGATGTAGCAGATGGCCTAACATCCTTTCTCCTGCGCGTGTAACCGTCGATAGGCAAAATGGGTTCCGCAAATTCCATTGAGGGAACGCCTTCGGCGTAATAATAACTATCAGCTAATAAAATAAAATATCCGTTGTGAGTTAATATTTTTTTTCAACGCAAGATGCAAGGAAATCGGATATGATTTGGATATATACCGTTCGCAGTATTCCGCCATGGGATTGATGACAAACCACGGTTGTTTTATGGCGTGAGACTTGTTTCAGGCCAAAAGCCCATGCATAATATAGCCTATCGGCTAATAATTTTAGATAAAGGGATCTAGGATTTCACTTACCTCAAAAAATGATCAATTTGCCACAACCCATAGGTGATATGCATGTGCAATCTCCCTTCGATGAATGTTGCAACTTGCAATATTCAATATAGAGTTACAATAAATTTTAACAATGGTCTTGTTCTTTCTTTTCTTGTAAGTTTCATAATTTAAAATTATAACTTACAACCTAAAACCTAACATTACAAAAGGACAAAATAATGATGATTTCATTTAATTCACCAATTTTAATAAAAGGTGTTACATACATATAGACATAGAAAAAGGAAAATTGTTCAAATTTCAATATTTATTATAATTCAAAAATATAATGAAGTTCTTTGAATGATGAGAATTCTAAAACTAACCTTAACAAATCTCAAACTTTAATCTAAACAAATCTAATGACACCTAGATCATTTCAAAAGTTGTTTTTACCAATACTTGCCTTGTTAGATTTAAGTTTCAAAATTGAAGTGCAGTCATCAATCTTTATTCTCCATTCATCTAATGGTTTTGAAAGGAAACTCACAAGCACAATGACATTTCCATTAATATAATAAAAGAACATTTATGATTGATAATAGATTTCTAAATTAAACTAAGTTGATATTATTTTATATTTAATATAGAATATATCTAAATAAATCTATCTTGATATTAAGTGTGAATTTGTGAAAAAAAAGAAAAGAAATTCAACCATTTATCTAGACAAATCTAATGGATAATAGTTTATTCTAGGACTTCTTCCACCAACATTTGTCCTTAAATAGAACTTATGTCATTGATCGTCATTCATCAATGACGAAGATTGGACAATAAAGAAAACCTACTATCTAAAAAATTAATTTTAATATCAACCTTCAACCACCATCAAACAAAGTGAACATATAATATAAAATAAATATAATAAAATATATTTTTGAAATGACAATGACAATTAAAGTGCACATGGTGATGTTTTGTCACTCATATCATCATTCTATATATTACAAAAGAATAATTATGAAAATAAATAGAAAAGAAAACATCTCAATAGTTGATTTAAACAAATCTAATTGATGATTCATGTAACTTGTTAATCCAAAGATTTCCCTATTAGATTAAGGCCTTAGAATAGAACTTCAATTGTTGATCATTTTTTATTGAAACATATACTGGAGAATAAAGAAATATACATATCCAAAACATAATATTTTAATATGAACCTTTAGTTTTTGGTTGGTAAAATGTAAACATATAAAATAATAAAAAAATAAAATCAATTTTTGAAATTATGATGAAAATAAATTTTCTCTAAGTCATGATTTGTCACTTGAGTCATCAAATTTTATATATTCTAAATCATGCTTTGAGTATTATTCAAAAAAATATGATTCATTTGGATAGATCAAAGGTAGGAATAAATCATAGAGATGGAAAATAAAAAACATAATGATGATGTTCTTGTAGGCATCATTTTAAAATCTGCAAACAACTAAACTTCAAGCATGGGTTAGTTCCTTGCAAACTCTATCAAAATACCTCTATGAAATCCATTACAAATGCTTTCAAAATGCCACAAAGGATGATAAAAAGACTAAAGCATTATGAAAACAAAAGCAAGCTACCTATTCCATAGTTGGATTGGTGTCACATGTGCTAGTGACCCTTTCCCAATCCTTGATCAAAGCTCAAATGATAAAATGCAAATGGAAATGGTGGAGTGATGATGAACAAGATCAAATCCCAAATGAAGAGAGTAACCTTGCCTAAAATTGTGGATCCTTTTCTCAAAGATGAAGCTTGTATTTAAAGATTTTCAAATGCTGAGTGTTGAAGAGGGACCAATGTGGGACTAAGATTGGACCAATGAAAGAAGGACACTTGTCAAATGGTGATTGGTTGATGCATGTGCAAGATTTGGGAAGAGTGCCCAAGAGGGGGGAATTTTGAATTCAAATTTGCAATAAATTTAGAGAGGGGGGCAAGAAAAAAGAGCAATAAATGCCATGTTTGACTTGTCATGTTGAGGGAAAATGAGGTTTTAATAAATCAATAAAATTGATTTATTGTGCAAGTGGCTAGATCTAGATAATGCAAGTGGGATGGGATTAGCATTAGATCAGGATTAGATGATGGTTATGCTGATTTAATGCTGATTAGGTGAGTTGACATTTTGGACTTTGATATTTGCTTTATTTAAATTAGAAAATGATGGAATATGATTTAAGATTTGATTTAAATGGATTCCTGATTTATTTAATTAAGTGGATGATGCAAGATGAAGGTTGAATGATAATGTTTATTTGATAAATGAATGGATGAAAATGCACTTGATTAATTGATGAATGGTCCTAATGCAACATCTAATTTGACTGAATCCGATTGAATGCATAATGTTAATTTTGCATGTCTACAGTTCTTACTAAATTTAAACATGAAAGGTAATATCTTGCATTGATTATGTTGAGGGCCACACCACCGAAAACCCACACAAATCACAACAATAGATACCCATTATCATTTTTACCCTTCAGGCTTAAAATGATTAAAGGGTCCTTGAGTTCTTAAGTTGTGTTGGTATAGTCCACGGTTTTATTCAAAGACCAGTATTAATTTTATTTTAACTCTTTTGCAAAAGTTATTATTTGAGTCATAATTTAAGTTGCAAAGGAATAAAAGTGAGTTATGAAGAAGGAAGTCCAAGTTGTTCTTAAAATAATCACTTTATTGAGAGGGGGTATGTTTTCTTTCCACGTTGTTACTTGCTTTTGGTAAATTTTGACCAAGTTTTGATTTAAGTGATATGTTTATGCAAGGGGAAAGCACGTTTTTTATGGTTTGGAGGGAAAAGAGGAATAAGTCTAATAAGGGTTTTATCCTTTTAACTTCTGCATTTATTTCTCTTTCATGGTCGTCATAGAAGGAGGAGGTTGTTTGAGGTATTTGCAACATTGAGAAGGCAATTGAAGAATTTTAGGAAGGATGAGATGAGTTGAAGGGGTCATCCAAGCATGTGCCTTATTCATTCATCAAAACTTGTAGAAGGAATCTAAGAAATCAGGTTGGCCTCTCCCTTTGAAGCTTTCTTTTATCATCAAGAGAAATAAGTTTTGGGGTTTGCATAGTGAGGAATTTTGTTTCTTCATATTTCGATGTAAAATGTTGGTTGTAAGAGGGTGTATTGACAGTAAAAAATGTAGCTATGTAACTAATGTTCATGATAGCTTGATCATTATGAGTTATTCTTAGAGATTGTATAGTTTCTCCTTTGTAATACTATCCCTTCAAAGCTCCCATGAGTCAATATCTAGTCACAAGAGCAATAGTATAGTAAGGACAACCATCTCTGCGAATAAAAAGGGGTTTCAGAGGATGCTTTAATGAGAATGGTGATCATGGTGCAACTTTTTGTGATAGGATGTTTCAAGATTTTAAATGTTGTATGAAATATTAAGACATGGATGCATTTGTTAATAAACATCAAGAGATAGCATGAATAGCTGCTATATGTTCCAAAAGGTCAAAAACATAGTGGATGTCACATGGGACATCATCTGGATAGTCACAAGAAAGAGCAGTGTAAAGAACAACACAGTGATGAAGGAATTAGTCTTTGAAAAGTACAATATAAAGATGCATTTGAGCAAGCAACATTTAGATGTTTGAAAGTGACAAATCTCTCTTAGATGTTTTGAAACCATTTCATGATGTAGCAAACCTATTCAAGAAGACATTCAAGGGAGTGGTCATGTTTCAATCGATATTTCATCATATCTTGGAAGTTACAATCTGGGTTCTTGAGTTTTTTGGATAGAAATTAGGAAACAAGAAGGTGAAAAAACCCAATATATTTCTCACCAAACTAGTTCGTAGTTTGTGAGAAATTTTCACCATTCCCAATCAATTGAGTAAAGTACATTCACCAATTGAGAAAATATAGGGATAGTTGGAGACCATTTCAAGTCACTTCCAAGTATTTAGGCACCAAAATTGAAGGCCTAACTCATACGCAGGTCAAAGGAGGACTCTTTTCTTCATTAATATTGTAGTTTGGAGCAGTTTCGAGGACATTTATGACACAAAAACACTTGCATCCGACCCAATACTTCTTCAAATCATTCAAGGCAAGCCCAAAGCCATGATGCAAATATTTAGGACTGCATTGTATTATAAATATTCAACTCTTAGCTTCTTCTTGGGGGATTCTTTTCTCTTCTTTTGTAAAGTTTGTAGCTTTCCAAACTCTCTCAAGCTTAAGAAAAGAATTTTAACTCATTCTTCAAGCTATGTACAATTGCTACAAGCACCTTTTATCAATAAAGGAAACATTTTACCTTTATCTTCTCTAATCTATATTTTGTGTGCACATAAGAATGATTGATGTGGTTTTTGTGATGTTTCATTTAATCCTTAGATATCATGTCTCATTTTCAGCACCTTTGTATGGAAGCAAGCAGGTTGTGAGCAGGTCATAGGTTGTGTTATAGGTTCAAAATAGTCTTTTTGTTGTGAAATTATAATTTCCTTCATGAAGATGTTGAGTTCCAACCTTCTTATGAAATTATTATGTTCAAACATGTTAAGAAAACCTGAGCTATGTATTGTATTGTTTGTTATTTGAGAAAATTGTGTGCTTAGGACAGTGGTATAGGATTGAAGCAAATTTGGTGCATCACCCTTAGTCATAGGTTTTATTTTATGCAATCTTTCTTACCATTTTCCCAACAAGAAGTAGTTTTTAGGTGATTGTTCCAAAGAAAACCAACTCTTCAATTGGAGGCTTGATCTCAACTGTCGAAGCCCACACTCCGGAGATCATTCCCATGTTTCAGTGGGTGGTTGAACCTAGTTCAACAAAGGTGCACACTCTATTAACAACAATACCAACACAAAAGATGCGATACATAAAAGAAAAACTCACTTTCAATTATTTTCGAAAAATGAAATTACAGATTCAAAACTTACATGCTACAGCCTCATGGGATTGATTCATTACACCAAAATCAACTATCAAAATAAAATATATTATTCAAAGCCATAATTTGCACTAATGGAGCCACCTTCTACAACCCCCACCTAACCCTTTTTATTTTACCCCAATAACTGCCCTGGAATGTTCTAGAAAGTTCAACTTTCCCTTTTGTTTTGGCACCAAAAGTATCGCTAATTGATTTTTTGCCTAGGAGGAAATTTTGATGAAACTCACTTTTTAGAGGAGCAACTTTGCAGGGCCATAACTTTTGATCCGGGTGTCCGATTTGCTATTATTGCATATTGTTGGAAAGTTCTCAAAGAGATCTACAATTACCTAAATAGACCAAAGGTCGGTTTGTCAAAATTTTGAGCTATTTTGGGGCCTCTAAAGTCTTCATATATGAAATTGAAGCTGCATCGGAGAAATTTCTCGAGAAAAAAACTTTAATATCTCCCAAACCATGTAGGGTATTGAGATGATTCTTTTGTGGCTAGAATTTTTTTTAGTTTTGCTCCTTGGGGTAAATTTTTAGGTCCATACGAGCCCGTTTATGCCAACTTACTAAAAATAGTGACTATTTTTTGCTATTTTTGACTTCTGACTGTCTTAAAACCCTTAAGTGCCATCATGGGACTCAAAACAACTAAAGAAACTAAGAAAAACCATTTTTTTGGGTGATGCAAGATTTCCCTACACTGTTGAATGCTCTTGCATCAAACACCCAAGATGATTTGAAAAGTGACCCTATCAGTTCTTAGGAGTTAGAGGGAAACCAAGACAATTAACCTCAGCGGCCTCAGACAACCATGATGAATCTTCAACAAGCCTTCCTCTCCATTTCACCAAGTACTCTGCGTATTACATGTATCTTGTGCTCCTACTCACACGACTATCCAAAATTTCTTCTATCTCCTCCTTTTCTGAAGTAGGTTTTGGAATATTCCACTATGCTTCTATTATTTCTTCATCAATTCCTCTTTCATGATATTATATTAAATCTGAAATGTTAAACACAGGTTAAATATGAATTGCATCAGTCAACTCTACCTCATATGCATTTCTTGAATCATGCTTCTTCAAGATCTTGCATGGTCCAAACTTCTTCATCTTTAACTTGTTATATGTACCAATTGGAAACCTTTCCTTTCGCAAATGAACCATGACATCATCTCCTACTTGGAACTTCTTATACCTCCTTTTATGATCTACCCGAGCCTTATATTGTGAGTTCATCGTATTAATATGTTTCTTCACCTCTTCATGCAAATTCTTTAGGTGCTTAGTAAAATCTTCTGCCTCAGCACTACTCTTCTCCCCCTTATCCATCTTTCTCAGTTTAGAAGTAGTTCTTGGAATACTCCCATACACAATCTAGAATGGTGATTTACCAGTGTTCCTATTGACAAAATTGTTGTAAGAAAATTTAGCCTGTGGTATAATCAAATCCCATCCCTTGGGCTTGTCTCCTACTAAGCATCTCAACAGGTTACCCAAAATCCTATTCAACAGCTCCGTTTGTCCATCAATATGTGGATGGTGTGCAAAACTGAACTTCAAATCTATCTTCAACTTCTTCCATAATGTCCTCCAAAAATAACCAACAAATTTGGTATCTCTGTATGAAACTATACTCTTTGGTAGACCATGTAGTCTCACCACCTCTTTGTAAAACAACTCTCCAACATGAACAACATCACTAGTCTTATGACATGGAATGAAATGTGCCATCTTTGAAAATTTATCCACCACCACAAATATGGAATCGTGCCCTCTTTGTGTCCTTGGGAAGCCAAGAACAAAATCCATGCTAATATCCTCCCATGGCCTCTCAAGTACAAGTAATGGTTGATACAATCTAGTATTCTGACTTGTTCCTTTCGCCATCTGACATACTCTACAACTTTGTACACACTTCTTCACATCTTGTTGTAATTGTGGCCAATAATAATTCTCACTAACAAGATAGATGGTCTTATCTCAACTGAAATGTCTAGTCAATCCTCCACTATGCTTCTCCTTGATTAGATCCTCTCTCATAGAACTCCTTGGAATGCATAATTGGCTTCCTCTAAACAATATCCCATATTGGATTGAGAAATCCAACCATCTTGTCCTATCCAATGTAATAGGTTCCAAACAAGCCTTCCAAGCTTCAAAAAAGTATGGATCTTCAAGATACAAACTCTTGAGTTCATTGAACCCAAAAGCCTCTATATTCATCTTTATCAAAAAAAATTTCCTTCTACTCAAGGCATCTACAACTCTGTTTGACCTTCCACTCCTGTGCTTAAAAAAAAGGTATAACTCTACAAAAACTCAACCCATTTTAAGTCCCTTTGATTTAATTTTCCTTGGCTATTGAGATACTACAAAGCTTGGTGGTCAATATATTAAAAAATTCCTTTGGAAACAAATAGTGTCTCTATTTCTTCAAAGCCTAAACTATAGCATAAAACTCTTGATCATAGACATAATATTTCTTCTAGCATCATTTAACTTCTCACTAAAATAGGCAAAAGTCTTACCTTCTTCACTCAAAACAACTCCTATGGCAGTGCCACTAGCATCACAATCTACTTGAAATACCTTATTGAAATTTGGACGTGCCAAAACAGATTGCTCTGCAACTTTCTTCTTTAACATATCAAAACTTTTGACTACTCCTATAGTCCACTTAAACTCTTTTCTATCCCCTCTCATTGCTTTAGTTAGAAGTGCACAAATAGTATTGAAATTATTAATAAACTTTCTATAAAGACTTGCTAGACCATGAAATGATCTTACCTCTGTAACATTCCTTGGGGCATGCCATTCAATGATAGCTCTCACCTTCTCTGGATCCATTTTAAGACCCTTTGTTGAGACAAAAAATCCCAAATACACCAACACTCTCTTCACAAAACTACATTTCATCAAATTAATCAACAACTTCTCCTCCCTTAGCTTCTCAAAAACTCTTCGAATATGCATCAAGGGCTCCTCCAATGTTTTACTGAAAATCAAAATATCATCCAAATAAATAATAACAAATTTTCCTAAAAGTTCTTTCAATACCTCATTCACAAGCTGTATAAATGTACTCAATGCATTGGTTAGCCCAAAAGGCATGATAATCCCTTGTACAAGCCCTCCTTGGTTTTAAAGGTTGTCTTCCATTCATATCCTTCTCTAATCTGGATCTAGTGATATTCGCTCTTCAAATCTATCTTCGTGAAGTACTCAGCTCGACTCAAACAATCCATAATGTCATCCATTCTTAGCAAGGGAAATCTATACTTGATGGTGATCTTGTTGATGGATTTAGAATCTTTACACATCCTCCATTCCCCATCCTTCTTTGGTGCTAGTACTGCAAGTACTACACATGGACTCAAACTCTCTCTGATCAATCCCTTTCATGACAACTTTTGTACGTGTTTTTTCAACTCTTCACTCTCTGTTGGAGTCATACGATGATCTGCCTTATTTAACAAACTCACTCCAGGAATCAAGTCCATTTGATGACTAATATTTCTTACTAGAGAAAAACCTTTAGGTAT